>CM039680.1:90019725-90208452 GCA_022537955.1 Schmidtea mediterranea
TGTGCTTTTTAGAGTGCTTCTTACTTCAAGCTCTAGCTTTTTACTTCCAATTCTGTCTCTGGTCTCTAGTCCTAGGCTTATTCATTCTATTTCTAGAGTTCATTCATCTCCCTCTTCCTTGGCTTTGACAATATTTCGTAGATCTTATTGCCTTTTTCTTGCTCCTAGTTGGCGATATTGCTTTTTTTCGATTTCGCTTGTCGTTCATCTGAAGTTTGTTTGGCTGGCTTTGTTATGGTTTTCTTTTCATATTCATTCTAATTAGTTAATTAACCTTGATACGCACACGATTTACTCATTGATATAATTAATCCTCTATACATCGATATTTTAAGTTTTTTTATTGGGTTTATTTCTTGGCGGCGATATAATATTATAGTTTTTTCATAAGATACCATCACATACAAATTTACAATTTATATACAAGAATTTTTATGATCCTCAAGGCTACTTCTAGATCATACTCTTCCTCAAGCACAGAGATTTTCCATTCGATTCGTACCACGTTAGGATTTCATTTGTTTGTTCTCTTCTCAGTCTCCGTTATCTAACGCTTGCCATTGACTTTGTCTGGGACTAGTCTCGTTGCGTCTCTATTCCGAATTCTTTGTTGTGTTGTTCAATTATGGTTACAATATCATACTTCGATTTGTGATCTCAGGTTAACATTGTTAGGGATTGGTCATTGTTCCCCTGGACAGATTTGCTACACGCGCTAAAAATGCACTGATCTCTCCATAAAGGTTCTGCTGATGTTTCATTGACTGCTGATTGAATTTGGTTGTAATGGTTGTGGAATTCTGGTCGGTTGTGCTGTCTCATAATGGTTTCGACGAAGGTCGTACTTCGGTTTACGTTTGGTGATTTCCTCTAGATAGAATCATTTGCTGAAGATTTCAATTAAGATAATATTGATTTCAACTTTTTAGACTTTTACATAAGGTTCATTTTTCGTCTGCACAATATATAATATTTATACTTTTATCTCATTATTTACATACCAATACACTTTTATATAATATACACTGATTTACCGGTTCATCCTTCATTAGCACAAAACGTTTCTTTGGGTCTTATACGCAATTTTCGTATGCCCCCATATTCTCATAGTTAAGTTATTATACAATCAATTTCACTGGCCATCCTTGTGAGGCTTCTATTTATGGGTAAACTCTTCATCCACAATCCGCTTGAATATTGCTTTGACTGGTACTTCGTCATATTTTCATTGTTTCTTCGGTTCTGAATTTCTAACGTGATATCTATTCAAATTTTCTTACCACTTGGCCATTTTCTTCGTTTCTTGGTTTTGGTTTGCATTTTTAATGACTTTCCACTGTCTGAATTAATATTAGGTCATTATGATGCTTATACCGTAAAGTTATCCATATCATTTTATAGATTGCGATTTTTGTTCGTCTGTTTCGCTGATTTCGTTGATTCCGTTATATTTGGTTTCAGTTCTGATCTGAGCTTTTTCTGAATGCTTTGCGAGTTGGTGGGCTTCCTCCATTGAAATATGTCCGTTCATTTCCGTTAATGTTCATCTTTGCTCGATTTGTTGCCGTTTTTCAATTGTTGTTGTTCTCGTTTTATTTCTGGTAGGTGTTCCGGTAAATATTATTGCATGTTTATACCTAGTCACTATTTGACATAATTGGTCGGGTTTCGCTTTCTTTATACACGCATTACTGCGATAGATTCCATCTCTCTTCTGTTAACAATTGGTGTGTAGATACATTCATCCCGTATTTCCGGCATTCGGTTTTAGCTTTCCGACTCTTCTCTTCTCTTTCAATCTCTAATTGCCATACTTTAGGATTCGTCCTCCGAATAGACTTCGAATCATAATTACTCATATTTTTCCTGATTCTGGCACTTACCATTATAGTCCTCTTTTCGGGAAATCTCTTTTCTTAGACAAGTTGAGATCTTGTCCTGTTTGTGCTCTGCTTTTCTGGATATAGCTTTCTGAGCCTGTTGATAGTAGTTTCTCTGGATTTCTTGGTCGAGTTGGTTTGATTTCTGGGTTCCTTTCCTTTAAGGTTTTCACTGCACACATACCACATTTCCTTATTCCCCTGCACATATCACGGCATTGAATTTTCACTAGATTACCCCATAAATTATGGTTGTTCTTCTTTAATCCGCATGATACGCATTGTAGTTTCAATATTTCTCATGCAATTTGATCTACTCTTTCACCGTTACTGTTCAGACATGATTGATTCCTGCGTATAACTTGAAATCGTACTCCTTTTGTTACTGCCATAATATCTCTACAAAGGTTATCTTTTATTTCGCATGATGCTTGTTCTCTTTCCTGGAATGGTAAATTGATCATCGTTGTCCTATAGTAGTGAGTTGCAGAACTAATCCGAGTTTCTGTTAGACGAATATATTCCTTCTTAGTTCATCATTTTCAGATAAACCTTCGATCTCTTTGACGCTTACTTTAATTACTCAGTCTGATTTGCAAAGTTTTATATTTTGTATATTTGCTGCTCATGTTTTGTTGGCTCACATATCATTACCGGTTTACTTTCTACACAAATTAGATTAATTCATATTTTTCAGCTAAATCATCCCATGATATGCTGCGTTTGTTTAGTCTCACTTTCTGGCATTCCTTTTCATTATCAATACAAAATTTGGTGGATTTGCTCGTTTCTATTTCTTATTTTATTGCATCCACACTTGTTTCCACTTGAATTTTTAATTTGTGTTTCTGTTGGTTGCAGGAGTGTTTTGATCACGTTTCCCCATTCCTTTCTTTTCAATTGTAGCTCTTGATGGCCCATTATACAATTTGTATGTTGAAATTTCTGGTTGTAGTCCTCGAAACGTAATTGATTCTGCTTCAATTCCATGTTTTCACAATGGTAGGTTATCGTTCGAGGTTATACAGATCATATTAATTTGTCGTTTTCCCCGTATTCGTAATTATGATTGAGTTCTTTAACTTCGATGCCATTTCCAATTCTCATTAGGGAATTCTTTTGTTTCCGTTTAAATTAATTGACGTAAATAATATTAATAATCTATGTAGTTTAAGGGTCTGGTCGATTTTTTATCTTTTTGTAGTTTTTACCGGTTTTCATCTTTTATAATTTCGGTTGGTTTCTGCTTCTCAGTTTCATTAGAATCTGATGTGGTTCCTCTCACTGGTAATTCTGGGTCTCTTGTTTCTTCTTATCTCTGGTGCTCCTGATCATCTTTTTCATCTTTATCATGTTCATCGTTATTTCCATCATCCGGGGTTTCTTGGAATTGTCGTTCCTCGACATTTTATTAATCTGATAAATTTCGTCAATTTTCCGATAATATCTTTTTGTCCTCCTCGATCTTTCTAGTTCGACTTTCCATCCGAATGATTTCTTGTTTCCCAATTTCTAACTGAGTTTTCTTATTCTTCTTTCCGATCCGAGTTCTTTTGATTCGTTTTCATTGTCGGTGAATTTTATCTCTTTTCTTTTTAGAAGTGCTTTTATGGTTTTGGTAAATTACCGATTTAGTTTTTGATTGCTTTTGTAATATATTCTCATGCTCCTCGAATTTCGTATATTAATATTTTGGTTTCAACGCCCTGTTGTCCATACTAATATGAGGTGCTGCTTGGTCATGACCTCAATTATTGCAATCCTCCATTACCGTATCTATTTGGCCACAATACATTTAATCCTCCTTCGTTGCTTTACATTATAATTCCATCGCCATGCTTCCTGACTTCCGCGCATACGGGACTGTCCTTCTTTGTTATCTTTTTCGTTCAATACCAAACCTGTTCTCATTAATTCTCTTAGCACTTCTGTAGTTGCATCGGCTGCTGCTGCAATCATTAACGGTGTTTGGCCTCTTGAATTTTTCAGGTTCGTGTTTTGTCGCATTTTTCCATTGATTTAATTATTTCTAATGATCGCACTTCATTTTCGGCTAATAAACTGTGATGTAATGGTACGTTGCCATCTGAATCTGTGCAAGTAGATAATACCGGCATTCTCTCCATAATTGTAGTCATTTTTACTTGATCTAACTTTTCTTTGGCATAATCTCTCATCATTGATGTAATTCCGCCCAATATCTCGAGAAAGTTTCTGTCTTTTGTCATTCTGGCATTATTTCTTTGGTTATTTCTACGATTAGATTCATTTTTGCGACATGTTCCATTTTTACATCGTCGGCTTTAGTTTTGGGGTAGATCCCATCTTCGTTTATTACTTGTCTCAGCATACATATTTGCCTTGTTTGCGATCTCGTCATAAATTTCCTTGTTTCTGTTTAACTGTTGCTGTTTTCGCTACAGCTTTGCATCGATTTACATTTACATAGATGGTTTACTAGCGGATTATTAACTAATTTCACTCTTACATTATTTTCATTAGTATAGATGATTTCATAGGGCCTTTCCCTTTCTGCGCCACTTTTTTGCAGTTCCTGGTATGATTTCTTGTGTTTCGATTATCACCCAATCTCCGATTTTAAATTGATGTTCTTGCACGTTTCTCTGTTTGTCGTGTAACTCTTTATAACTTTCTTGGTTAAAACGATATTCATCCCGGCAGTTTTCCATATTTCTTGCATTCTTTCTTTAAATTTAGTAACATAATCATCAATTCCATGTATTGCGAACTGGTGTTGGTATTCTAGATCCATTGGCATATTGCACTCTCTTCCATACATAAGTTTGAACGGACTCATCTTTGTTGCTGAATGAATTGACATTCGGCTAGGCCATTAAACATAAATTTATATATTCATCCAATCTCTCTGGTGCTTGCTCACATAATTTGAGATCATTTCGATTAATATCCCATTGAATCTTTCGTTTGTCCGTTTGTTTGTGGATGATATGGTGAGGTTCTCAGTTTAGCGATTCGGAAGTAATTTGTCACTTCGCTTAGTATCTCACTCATAAAATTGGTTCCTTGATCGGTTAAAATTTGCTTTGGTGTACCATATCGACAACATATTTCCTCTACTAAGATTTTGGCAATTGTTTTTGCTTTCTGATCCGGCATTGCAAATGCTTCTGGAAACTTTGTTAAGTAATCAGTTATTACCAATATATACACATTTCCTTTATCCGATTCTGGTAGTGGACCTACTACGTCCATTGCTATCATTGTCATTGTTCTGGTGGTATTGGCATCGGTTTTAATGGTGCTTCATCTTATTTCCTGTGCTCTTTCGAGTGGCACATATTAAGCAATTTTGTATACAGTCTTTCACGTCGTCTGTCAATAGTATTTTTGTTTCAGTATGGCTTCCGTCTTTTTGGCTGACATATGTCCGCCCAATTTTCCATCATGATATTGTATCAAAATCTCTTTTCGTCTACTTTCTGGTAAGCACATCAATCTTTTGTCTCCGTCCATTACCATCAACCATTCCTTTCGTCGTATATCGATGTCGGTTTTTTCCATATGCTCTTTTAATTGGTTTGATTTTTCGAAGATTTTCATATCGTTTGAATCTAAATATTCGATTATTAACTTTAACTCACTATCTTCTCTTTGCTCTTGTTTCAGTTGAGTAAAATCAATGTCTTCTGCAATTATCATACATATACGTCTCACGTCATTAACCATTAATTCCTCGAACACAAATCTCGACATACAATCTGCATTTGCATTAGCTTTTCCGGCTTTGAATTTATATACGGTGAATACTCTTGAAGTTGCATTGCCATCTCATTAATCGGCTGATGCTTCTTTGTGCTGGCCTAGCCATACCAAAGGTTGGTGATCAGTTGTGATTATTATTTCAAGTCCCAATAGCAAGTATTTAAAATGTTTGATCGTTAAAATTATGCCAAGCTTCTCTTTCGTAACTGAATAATTCCTTTCGTGCTTTTTGAACGTTCTACTGTAATACACGATTGCTCTTTCACGGTTTTCCTCATCCCATTGGCCTAATACTGCTCGGCTGCATAACCACTTGCATCTGTTGCTAATAGAAATGGTTTATTAAAGTTTGGATGAATCAATATTGGAGATGATATTAGTTTATCTCTCAACGTTTCGAATGCAACTTGCTGCTCGTTTTCCCATACAAAGATGTATCCCTTTTCACTAACTCTTGGATTGGTTTTGCAATCCCTGCGTAATTTTAATGAATTTACGATAGTATCCACATAAGCCTAAACATTCTTGAACTTGTGTTACTGTTTTTGGTATTGGACAATCTTTTATTTTCTCTATATTCCTTGGATCAGGTTGTTTGCCTTTAGCTGATACGATATGGCCTAAAAATGTAACTTTCTCTTTGACCCAATCACATTTTGAAGGCTTTAGTTTTAGTTTCCATTGCGTAATCTGACGAATACATTTCTGATATCTTTAAATGCTGTTCGAATGTGTCTGAATATATTAGTAAATCATCAATGTACACCATACATTGTTTTTATCCATGCGTTACGAATTCATGCATCTCTGGAATGATGCGGGTGCATTTGTTAGTCCGAATGGCATCTTTTTAAACTGGTATAGGTCTTCCCGATTGTAACGCTGTTTTCTCTCGATCTTCTCTTTTACTTGATTTGCCAGTATCCACTTTTAAATCTAGTGATGTAAAGTATGCTGCTCCATGCAACTTTGTAACATTCATTAATATCTGGTAATGGATAAGTGTCTCTTTTCGTGACTGCGTTTAATCGTCTATAGTCAATACAAAATCGTTGCGTACCGTCTTTCTTTTTCACCATTACCACAGGAATTGCCAGGGTGAACAACTCGGTTCTATACTCCAGCATCTAACATCTTTTGCACTTCCTTTTCTGCTACAGATTTTTGAGCTTCTGCCAGTCTATACGGCCTCAGTGTAATTGATGTGTCGTCTGTCAATGGAATAACGTGTTGAGTTATATCACTTGTACCCAAATCTAAATCGGATGCTGCAAAAATATCTTTAAACTCGATTAATAGTGTTTCCAATTTCTCTTTTTCGTTTTCATTTAGCAGCTCACTATCAATTGTCCACATTTCTTTTTCGTCAGTCTGATCGCCTTTTAACTCTGGTAACTCAATTTCCATCATTGGTGTTAGTTTTCCTAATCTTTCGTTTTCATAGATTACTTTATCTTCTTCATCGAAATTAGTCACATTAATCGGGATTTCGTTGTCGTTATTTATATTTACAATTTCTCTTGCCAAAGGTAACTCTTTGCGTTCCTCGAATTTCTGATTCGGTTCGAATATCATTTCTCCCTTCACTTCCTCATGACTTTGACATAACAAATCATTTGAGTTCTCCCAGGTATGGTTATTTTCTCCGGACATCTACTTCGGATCTCATGTACATATCTGTCCAGTTTTATCTTTTAATTTCATTGTTCCTAAGTCGATTACTATCTCTTTTAGTAAGTCAGGCATTATGTCGGTGCCAATTATGCATGGTGCGTTAAGTTTTCTGATTACCGCCAGATAGGTTGATATTTTTACATCTTTATATTCATCTGTGACCACACTTTTCCAACTACGTCGATTGACTCTTGGCTACAAGTTATTACATCTACTGTTGTTCCTCGATACACGGCCATAATCTGCTTGGTAGCATATTCATATTGATTGCCGAAATATTTGCGCCCGTGACGACCATTGCTTTCATTTCGATTCCATTCACTTCTATCATGATTGTTAACGTAGGTCCAGCAGGAGTTACTAAGACTGCAATTGTTCTTCGTTTCGACTTCATTATCTTCATCTTGCGCTCTTCGATTCATTACTGGTTCGATGTCTCTCCAATTCGGTTCAAATACTACTGGATATACGTTGGTATCATTCTTGTACCCATCCGCGGTCTTTCTTTATGGTTCCTGGTTTTGTGAGCTTTTCATAAGTTACTGATGGAATATTTTTGTTTTCCATTGACCTCGATTTCCAATTTCCCAAAGTGGTGCGGTACTTTTATTCGTAGTTACTCTACCTCCTTGATTATCGTCGTCATCATTACTGTCTTCATCGTTATTGTTTAGTTTGTCATTTATCCATCTTTTCCATCCACCTCGTTTTTTCTCTTTGGCTTGATTTTTCTCTGTTTCCATTTTCATCAATAATTTGAATTTTCGTCCGACTTCCTCATCGGTTCCTTTCATTTTTGATAGAATTTCCATTAGTCTCTTGATTCTGTGAATATCCTTTGAATGTCCATGGAGGACCATAGTTTTTGCTAAGAACGGTAAAAATCCCATTGCCATTTTCCAGTTAACCTTTCTTTCACGTTTGTAAATGTCGAAGCAAGCCAACATTTGGGTCAAAATTACTCGTACAATTTGAATTATGAGTATTACTCCCAATATTCCTGCCATCATTTGACCAAATATTAGAAATCGTCCCCACATTGCCTTCATCATATTGGATGTCGCATGTTTAAAATGTACTGGAGATAGCAATAATTCGTAATTCGGGCTCCACCGTAATTGTTCCGCCTGCAATTGTAACCAGGTTTGATAAGATTGCCTGTCTATAAGCTGGAAAAAGCATATTTGCTCTCGCTGATTCTAAATCTTTACATTGTACAATCCATTTCTCGACACGTCGACAGGTTGAATTCTAGTTCTGATGTCAATTCTGTTAAACCAAATTTCTTTGGTGCTAATGTCGGTGATTTACTAGGGAATATTATCCATCGTCCGTCTTCCTCTTCGAATAACGGTCCATATACATTAATACATTGAATAAATTTGGATAAAATTCTACTGGATTCATAATTCTGGTGACGCTTGTACAAATCTAATTTTTCCTTTGTGCACTATTTCTAATTCGTTTGCACATTATCTCTTGGTATCGATGATTTTTCTGGTAGTCTCGCCGTTGTTTCTCACATTGATACGTAATACATCGCTTCTCCCACTATTCTTCCAAAGTGACCTTCTTGTAGAGGTAATAACGGAATTGCATTATCTGGATTTGTAATTGACATAGCTAATTTCGTTCTCATATTTCTCTGTTTAAAGCGCAGTCGTTCTGTAATAAATCATGATAAACTTTTTCTATTGATGTTAATCCACGATGGAACAAGAAATCCATTTTATTGTTGGCATATAAATATAACTTTATCTCTTTATCTCCTAGCTTCTCTCTTGCGTTCGGTATGGTTTTCTGTGATAGGAAGATGCCTTTGTAATTTGTACTAATTACCATCTCGTCGCATTTGCTGACTGTGTTTTCTTTTATGAATCTCATTCCACATCGCTATCTTGGATACCACCACTACTGGGGTGTCCTCTGATTTCAGCTTTGAAGTTATTATTCGTCTTGAAATTTCGAGTTGCAATCAATTCTCTCATAGCTTCATCCTCTTGCTCTCTTCCAGGTTCTCGATACACTTTTCCTTGGATTTCCTCGAAAATTGCTGTTTTTAATAATGTTAGTCGGCATTCCTTTATGGCTGCGTTATATGTCAACGTTGACATTCCAGTATAACATGATCTTCCGATGCAAGACAACTTGGATATTTTTCATGGCTTGAGTATCCGGATCGAAATATCCTTGATATTGTTCCAGTTTCGTTTGATAGCTTTCAATCACTACCACTCCTTACCAATTCGCCAAGTAACGTATATTCTCCTCCTTGACATGATCCATCTGATCCTTTTATCCGTCCAGCTGTATATACTCTCGTAGTTTTTATCTTTCCGGCTTCTGCGGCTATTTCGATTTTGTTATTAAGTACAATTTTACCATTTTGAAATCCATCCTCACACTGCTCTCGCGTTAATGTTACCACTGACGATTCGGTTCCTGGTTCGATGATTGATGTATATGAATACTGTCCACAATAATATGCAAATATCTTTCTGGTGACTGTGCATTCCTTTATATTTGCCTTGATAAAATCGGCTTCTTGATAAACGTTATATGATACATCTGTTGCAATCGTCCTTAATTTTCTTGGATTTGCCGCTTTACACTCTTCCGTTTCTTTTAATGAATTTCTCTGACCCATTTTTATATCGTCACAATCGTAAACTAAAAATGATTCGGCTCCTCTGATACACATCATCCAAATTAATACTGTTGTCAAATTGCGTTTACTCCCCTTCTGCTTGCTCTCGGATCATTTATATTGATCGTCCCTTCAAATTCAGTTAACAATTCTCGTAGTTTTGCTTGCATCGTTTCCGTCTGATCACTTTTACTTGCTGCATTGATAAATAGTTTCCATCCACCTTGAGTTAATACGAATGGCTCTATTATTTTCTTAATTATATCAGTGATCGTAAATACGTGTCCATCTTGCGTATATTTCGGCATTCGTTTTTTATACAGTCCGATCATATTATAAATTAGATAGGCAATACCTACCATATATCGACTAGGGTCATCTGATCGTTTTACTAATGTTCCACAATTGTTATCATTCTGGGACGTTTCTTAAAGTCATTCTCACTTTATTATCCATGATTTTGTTAATATTGGCCTCAGGATTGTCCATAATTGTTTTGCTTCTGGCTGGATGTTGTGTCTCCTCAACACTCTTTTTATTTCTGGATTAGCCAAAGCTAGTACATCTGATACTAATTCATTTATCCACTGCGTTCCTTGTTCTCTCGTTGGCATTCTGCGCTGCACTGTTTTGCCACTTGGTTGAGTTTCTCCAGTTTTGTTTTGTACTCTCGTTTGTAATTGTTCTTTGATTTTGGCTTGGGTTCTATTCGATTTGTTTTTGGTCTGCCTCTCGATTTATTATCCATCATTGTTCGGCCTCTTTTCGATCTGGTTGTCTGTTAGCTAGTTCTCTCGATGTCGTAGCTACTCTATCAGCTATCCAATTACTCCATTCGTCCGTAGTGGGCATATCTTTGCTAATCGCTTGTCGTACATTTTCCATATCCGTTTCTGCTTCTGTAGTCTCAACTGGTTCTCTCTGTGCCCAAGTAAATCCTTCTCGTTCATCGGTTGTATGATCAGTTTCAGTATTGGTTGCGAATAAATCGCCCGAATTTTGGTTCGTGTTTTTCCTGCTACGTTCATGATTTCTTCTAGATCGGTTATTACGTCGTCGTCTTCGACTGATTCGATTATCACTTCCTCTTCTACATCTGGAGTTTCCAAGCTGTCTCTATTTTCTGGTGATTGTATGATGATTTTCCGTTTTCGCCTTTTTGATTAGTTTCTGACCTGCAATTTTATTAACAGTTAAATATTACTTATTCTCGGCTTGATGGAGTGACTCCGATTTCCAACTCGTCATCTAAGGATCTCCCTTCATATTGCAAAT
Organism: Schmidtea mediterranea; assembly: GCA_022537955.1. Taxonomy (NCBI): domain Eukaryota; kingdom Metazoa; phylum Platyhelminthes; order Tricladida; family Dugesiidae; genus Schmidtea; species Schmidtea mediterranea. The sequence continues at coordinate 90,030,946 of CM039680.1, forward strand.
GAAAGGTAATTCGTATGGCATCTTTGCTTTATCTCTTTGATCTTTGTTGTGACATGCTCCTCTCTCTCCTCGGTTTCTATGTCCGGGTATTGAATTTTTAATCGATATTTTTCGGGTCTTTCCTCTGCCCATTCCATATGCTTCCATTTTCGAATTACTCCATCGAATTGTTCTGGATACCAAGAGTACATTCGTCGGTATTCCTCGATTTCTTTAACTAGTGTTCTCAAATTCTCAATTCGTTTACATGAATCTATTATTCCTTTTGCTAGTTCAACTGCTCGTCTGTGTTGATTTTTAGCCCCCGATCTCAGAATAGTTTTTAATTCTCTACATTTTTGCGTCTCTGCTAGTGCGGTTAATTCATTTTCGATAAGATCATCCATATCCGTAGGTAAAAATTTTGATCCTGGAATTCGTTTCTCTAACACGCAATTCTGGTAAATCTAAATTTTCGTTTCTGTTATATCGGTTTCTCCTTCCACTTCGAGTGTGAAGCTAATATCGTTATTTTTAATAAATATTGACTGTTCGCCTGTTGCCGATCTCTGGTCGATAAATTTTGGTGATCCTGATGCGATATTTTCTGTACTTTTCGGTTTCTGGTAGCATGTGCTTCGTTTATCCGGTTTATATGTGTCACGGTGACATCTTTCCGGTTGTCCAGGTGCGTTAAGCGAAATAGTTACTTTTTGACTAAATGGCCACGATAATTTACTGTCATTTATTCCTTTGCAAATAATGAAAAATACTCCCACGTGGGTGTTTTTTCCCACTCCGTCTCCATTTGGATACACTTTCATTTTTAACCGATAACCTCCCGGTCTCGTATGGAATTTTGGACTTGATATACTTGTCACTTTCCCTTCTTTGGCTGCTTTTACTTTCTCATGCCAATCTGTAATTTTCCATTTGAATGGTGCTAGCCACTTCTCTTCTCGTAATTGTTCATCTTCTTCTGGTAGCCATTCTAGTTCGTCCATATAGAAAGCAGTTTTTTCCTTACACAGTTCATCTGGGATCTCTTTCAACAAATCTTCCGATATCTCGCTCGGAATAAATTCGGTCCATTTTGGTAATACATTTTCTTGTTTTAAATCCCAACGAGCTAATTCCTCATCCCATGTTTTTATCCACGGCGTTGGTTTACAATCTCGATCGTTTAGAAATAGTATTTTCCGGTATAACTCCTCGTCTTCTCTCCACACGTTGTATATTTCTAATATTCGATCCATTTTACTTTTCAATTTAGTTTGGAATTCTATTATTTTTCGTTCCTCTGTCTTTTCGTCTTTGATTCCACCATTTGGCTCGTCCATCGATATGACTTTTATTGTTTGTCCATCATCCCATATTCCTAGGCTGTATATTGGAGTTTGATCGCTTTCCTCTAAAAAATTCTCATTATACATTAATATCACATCCTCCATCATTCCATCATCGCTATTTTCTCTCACTTTAATCAAAATTTGTTGATCGATGATTTTTGTTAAATCATCCACTTTACAAGCTGGGTCTACTTCGATCAATTGTTTATCACCATTAGGTAACTTTACCCTCATTCGTATGGGTTCTGTTCCTCTCAACGCTCTCTGATATTTGCCATAGGCTTCGATTAGTTCACCTGCTCGTTCATCCGTTAGCGTCATAATCTCAGCATCTCTCACACTTTCTACGAATTGCTTCATCGAGTACGGCCTTCTGGTATTTATTCGATCGATAAATTTTCTAGTTTGGTTGACTGCCTGTTTAACCAATATCATTTGATTTTCTCTCATAAGGAGTTCTTTCGCATCCATTAACTGTGGTTTAATTTCATTTTTGAATATCAATTTAATATCCTTTAGGGTTTCTTCTAATTGTTTCTCTTGTCGATTCTTTTCAAGTGATAAAATATTGACGTTTCTCGGCCATATCATTTCATCTACCAAATGCATACCTGTTCTGATTTTCCAGCCATCAATATATAACTGTTCCTTTTTCCGGCCGTTTCCCATCTTTTCTTGTACCCATTGGTACAATTCATCAGTATTTGTTCCTGTTAATTGGATTATTTGCATCGGGATTTCCGGATGTTGGATTCTGATCTGATATTTTCCCGCTTCTATTTTCTTGAGTTCCTCTTTATATTCTATGATGAAATTTTTCCAAATCGCTGTTAATACGCCTTTTTCAAGTTGATACGCTTGAGCTACTAATTTTGTAAATTTCTCGAATGTTATTGTCTCAATAAACTGTTTGTTGCATTTCACTTCGTATACTATTTCATATACTTCGGTTAGTAGTTCCCATTCACCTTCGTTTATTTTCATTAAATTTGCGACCTCCAAATCATCTTCGTCGCTAGTTGGTGGAGTTTTAATTCGGTTGATATTATCGCATGATTGGAATAATTCGCCTCCCAGACTGCTAATTTCGCTTGTTTCGTCTTCTGGATCCGTTTGTCCGTCTTTTAATTGTCTCAGCATATTAATTTTTAATATTTTTGTTGGCTTCTCATTGTTTATCGAATTACACCATCTTTTAGTTGTGGCCCATCTCTTTTCTAATTTTTGTTTGACTTGTTCATCTGTCAGTGTTTCGTCTTCTCGTCGGATTTTCTCTTCTAATTTCTGTAGTAGGATCCTTTGGATTCGATTTTTCGTAGCCATAGCCTCTTTTGAGGGTTTTGCTATTGTTTTCGTCTCATCGTTTTGAATTTCTTCAATTTTCATTTGAATTTCTTTAATTTCTCGTCTTTTCTCTTTTTTCTCTTTGATAAATTCTTGGATTCGTTTTATTTTCTCTTCACTAGTCAATTTATTCGTTTCACATTTTATTATATTTTCTGGCAATACGTCCTCGTTAACACTCGTTTCGTCACCGTCGCTGTTCACAACACACTGCTCCGCAGTGTGCATTTCGTTTTTCATTTACTGCTCTCATCATATTTATACGTTTCGTAGTTCCGTTTCGGCGTTCCCATCTTGCTTGGATCTCTTTTGCCTCTTCCATTTGTAGTCTTTGCCATTCTACTCTCTGTTGTTCCTGATTGATGTTTACTATTTGCTCTCGAACATCTCCGTTCTCCTGCAGCATGTTTATACGTTGTTGTTGATTACCGCCTTTCATTTGTTCGACTTCGTTTCGCAACCGTTCAACTTCTTGCATCAAATTGATTTGTACGTTTGTATTTGCTTGGTTTGGTTCAGGTGGATTTGATTGCATTCGATGTGGGCAGTTCCTCGACACGTGCCCTACTTGATTACATGTGAAACAAGTTACCATTCTAGATTCGCCATTAATACGATTTCTGCCGTATCCTCTGTTATTGCCGTTTCCGTTGTATCTGACATTTCCGTTACCGAATTCTCTGCAGATTACCTCTGTGTGGCCTCTTTTGCCGCATCTTTGACATGTTTTTGCTTTGAAACACTCACTGCTTTGATGACCGAATCTCTGACAATTCTCGCATACTGGTTCGTTGTTTCCATTGTTATTAAATCTGAAATTATTAGTGTAATTCAAATTACCGTTACCATTATTCATTGGATTTCTTATGGGTGGGGCCTTGAACATCTGTTGTGCCCTTGGAATAAATTGATTCATTGTTGGGTTGACATTCGTTATCTGACTGTTGTTGACTTCACTGCTTGGCGTTGTTGTAACAGCTCCTGCTGTCATTGCTGCAACTTGTAGTTGTGGTAATCGGAATGTTTCACATATATTGGCAATTTCAAGTGCTTTGTCTACTGTTTGCGGTGCTTGGCATCCCACGCCTGCTCTGATATCCTCATGTTTTAATCCTTTTATGAATACTGAGACGATTCTTTCCTCTGGTACTTTTTCGTCGCCAAAGGCTTCTCTTGCTAATCGCTTTAATTCACACGCATATAGAACATTTGATTCGTTTTGTTTTTGTTTTCGGTGTAAAAATTCTAACGTTTTTAGGTTGAGCTCTTTCGCGTTTCCGAACGTGTTAATTAGAAAGTCTTTAATCTCGTTCCAGTTTCTAAGTTTCCTTGGATCTCGTTTGGCTTCTAAATATACATCTTGAGCACTCCCTGTTAAATACAGTGGCAGTCTCTCTCTAATTGCTATGTCTGGCCAATGACATATTGTCGTATACACTTCGAATTCTTTTATAAACGTCTGTAATTTATCGATACTTCCATCAAATGGTTCACCTCGAAATTTTTCTCTAAACTCCCCGATATCCATTCTTTCGGGTTGTGATGTCATTTCATTGGATATAGGTGTCGTCCTTCCGTCCTCGGTCATATTGGTTAGGCTGTTGACTTTGGATTCTCTTAAAATACTGTTCTCCTCTTGGTCTGTTGATTCTCTGTCGCTGTTCTCGTTATCTGATGGATTGTCTAGAATATCCTCAAGTAATTTAAGACCTATTTCCTCGTTTTCTGATTCGGTGTTTATTATTGTTTCGACTGATTCTGGTTTCTTTGACGGTCTCTTTGAGTAACTTCTCGATCTTTTTGCGGCTTGGTGTTCTACTGTTTCTAATAAACTGGGGTTTTTATTGATATCTGCTTTGGTTTGACTTCTGGTTTTTCTGTATATTCTATCAATTTTGGATCGAGTTTTGATTTATCTCTTTATTTTTAATTCTACTGGGAGTTATTTGAAATTGTTTTGATACTTGTAGTTGCTTTGGTACTTGTAATCGCTTGTTATCTACTTTCGATTGTTGCTTTGTTTGATTTGTTGGTTGTTGATTATTGACTTGATTAAATATCTGCAAATAATAACACTTCTTGTACATATATTATACTGTATACCAAGGTTTTTACGGTTTTACTATAATAACCCATACTTTGGTATTTACGTAACTCGCTTTAACTCGTCTTCTTGGGTATTCATTTCATGGCTTTAACCCCCCATTATTTCAGTCGATTTTAAATTATCTATTTTCTCGTAATAATTATCTATATGGTCGCATCATTTATCTATTTGGTCGCAGCAATAATCCATTCTCCACCAATATATCCAGAATAGATTATTACTACGACTAATATCAAAACATTATCATAATATAATCAAACATAATTATAATCAATACTCATACATATTATCAACTCTAGTATTCCCCAAAAAAAATATTGGTATTGTCGCATTCCCATATCCGCTACGTACTAACGTCTTTACTTCTATCTACTCAGCTCTCCCTTTTGCGCTCTATATTTGATATAGGATTTCAATCGTTTGACCCTTGGTCGTTATATTTTACACTACTTTAATCGTAATCATTTTTACTTTCATCGTTTTAGTTCATCATCTTTTATCAAAAACATCTCATTTTTCTCAGTAGTTACTTCCTACCTTAGAACAATTTATTTTAATTCTCCTTAACTTCAATTGTCAGTTTTTACTTAAACGTTTAATTCTCCATTATCACTCTTTTTAATAGTAATTCTCAATTAAATTCTCAATTATTAATTCTCACTTAAAACATTTAATTCTCAATTATCATTATCTTTACACATAAAAACAATTAATTTCAATTATTATCATCATTTTCTCTTAAAACAATTAACTCTTAAACATCATTATTTTTACTCGTCGTTTACTCTTAATTCATTAATTCACAATTTTTGTCTACTTTAATCGTCACTTTATCTGCATTCTAATTTTTTTCTACTGGCGTAATTCCTTCAACACAACTCTCACTTGTATTGACAAAATCATCCAATATTTTATAAGTTTTATAATCCTCGGTCCACGACCGGTAAAATCTTTAAGCGTCATTTTATCCGCATTCAATTTTTTTGCACTGGCGTAATTCCTTCAGCACAACTCTCACTTGTGCTTACAAAATCATCCAATATTTTATAAGTTTTATAATCCTCGGTCCGCGACCGGTAATGTCCTAGCCTCTCCAAGCGCTACCCACACGAATGAAAAATCTAGGCCCTCCAACGCCACGCGTTAGGTTTATCCAACCGTAATCTGTACGGTTCTTAGCATGTCTTTTGACTCAGTCAGTGTCCGATTAACTTGAGTCTCACTGCCGATTCATTGTGAATTCGATACTCGGGATGGGGTTATTCCGGGTCATGTACCGAACCACTGCTAGCAAAAAAATCAATTCAATTCATCATAATCAATAAATCTAACGCCCTGGCTTCTCCATACGCTTACCCATACGTATAGAAAGTCCAGGCCCTCCAACGCAACGCGTTAGGATAAATAACCGATAATGCCATTGTACCTCGACCATCGGCTCCTCAACAACGGTTTTATGCGCTAAGCGGTCTACCAATGGTGTTCACGCCGGGTACGGTTCTTAGCATGTCTTTTGACTTAAATTAGTTTTCCGGGTAACTTAAGTCTCACTGCCGATTCACTGTGAATTCGACACTCGGGATGGGGTAATTCCGGGTCGTGTGCCGAACCACGCTAGCAAAAAAATCATCATTGGTACCATTTATCTCATTATCTCATTATCATTTTACTCTGGCCAGTTCTCATAATCATTTAATTCAATTCAATTCTTAATTCAATTCTCATAATCATTTAATTCAATTTAATTCTCTTAATTCCAATTTATAATCATTTTAATTCATTTCAATTCTCTTAATTCAAATTCATAATCATTTTAATTCATTTCAATTCTCTTAATTCAAATTCATAATCATTTTAATTCATTTCAATTCTCATTTTAATTCAATTCAATTCATTTAATTCATCATTAATTTTTATATTCTTTTTCATTTTATCAATTTCAAAAATTTCAACATTCGCTTGGCCAACATACTATATCGTACGGGCTGTCCCTCTTTCCCCCTTTATTCAAAAAATAGAACGATCGCATTAGCTTGTCCCTTACATGTGGTGATCAGTCACATACCAGAACTCACTAACATTTGCGACGGGCCCATTCTACTTATCTTACTCAGGGTGATCAAGGTTTTCCCGTTCTCAGGTATCGCGTACTATCGCGAGGGTATCACTATTACCTCTCAATACTCTCTCTCATAATTACCATACACTAAGAAGAAAAAGAAGAAATAAACAAAACAAGAAATAGGAGGAAATTTATTATAAGCTTTAAACATTATCATTAATCAAGGAAATCCACTATCATTGAACACTCCATCATGCTTATTGTTTGATTTTTCAGCATTAGCTGTTTATGTTATGTTTCTGGTATTCACTTCCTATCATTTTATTCAACGACTTTATGATTTGTGTTTTGTGTTTTGTGTAATTGTTCGTTTTTACCTTTCGGTTGCTATATACCTTCTTTACTATTCAACATGTTGTTATTTGCTTCGGTTTATTATTCGCGTTCTCGTTACACGTTACTCACTCGCGACATTACTTACACATCGGCATACTCATTTATCATTTACGTAAATACCTTGGCTTTCTTTCTCACGCCAATTACATTGAATCTAACTCACTACACTCATAGCTTGGTCAATAGAAATAACGTATCGTTTCATAAGCATTGGTCACATTGACCTTGTGCACAGTAATTTTCAACTCAATTATCTCATTATTTACCTTTTACTCTACAGCTGCACATCGTCGTTCACACATCTTCCGCCAATCGAACTCTCACGTTTCTCATTATCTTTATCGTTACTAAATAAACGTTCATTCAAATGGGTTTATAGTTTTATACCAATCTATAATTAAAGCGAAGTGTTTATGTACAACGTTTGGCGATTATGGCTGTTCACGGTTTCTAATTATCTAATTAATATCAGTAATATATATACATATACATGAATAATGAATAATCAAAACAACAACACATTCTAATTTATATCAATTACGTCAGCAATATATATGCATTAATAATCAAAGACAACAATAATATTTTAATTTATCCCATTTATATACATCATAATAAAAATAAATATCTTCCACGTACAGGGTGGAATGATATAATAATACTAAGTTATTACCCCATTATTTACAGTCTCGATAATTACAAAAATGTTTTAATTTAATTTCCCTTCAATTTTATAATATATTACATAATAACTATATACTAATTTATGTTGACTTTTCCTTTTCCTTTACTATTTGATTTTTATTATAGCCACACCCATCGTCTTAACCCCTCCAGATAGCATTTAACTTGTTCGCATTATTATCCATTTTATCGAATCTATGTTGATCTTTTATTACTTTATTCTATTTAGTTACCTAATGTTTCTCATCATCTCATTCACCTTTGCTCAACCCATTGTTCTATTAAGTCCCTTTCATGATTTCGGCTTTTGCTCCTTCTACTTTTGCATTACATAACTCTGCTCACACGACAACATTGATTACACTTTGATTTTAATCATTTACATTTATTCCAATTAAAGTTACAAGCACTAGTACTAGCTGTAATAAACATTGTAATAGTAAAGATAATAATACTTATCATAATAATGATACTTTGTTATAGTATTAATAGTTTTACTAATAAAATAATTATGCTAATTATGATAATAATAATTATGATACTAATAATAATAACTATAACATTGTTATAATAATAATCATGTTAATAATACTTATGTTATAACATTTTTAACTCAATATTAAACAATTTTAAATTTAGCATGAACGTTTCAATGAATCGAAGCGGTTGAATATGAGTAACTATTTCCCAATTATTCTCTTTCCCCAAAAACTAATTACACCATCGCACTTGTTGTTATTTACTATTCTTGCTTGCTTGTGCAACGAAATCAATTCTATCCCGGCTGAGCCCCCAAAATTATGCTGGGCACTGATGGGTCCTTAAAATAGTTTTGAACTGCCTAATGGTTATCATCCCCACCTAGCGCCTGCATAAGAATTTGAACCGCTAGTCACCCGTCATGAATGACGTTGGTACTGTGAACTAGTGGGTGGAAGGTTAGCAAAAGGTGAGCTCCTTCTCAAGAACTGCTAATGCCCTAACCCCCCTCGGGTCCATGAGCTGTCATAGAAGACTTCATGCTCTTACTTAATTGTCCCCTTCTCATCTTATCCAATTTCTAATTTATCTAATCATTAAATCACTCTGTTTCCCCATATTCAACCACTGTAGATATATTTACCCGTCAATAACAAACAAATTTAATAACACGTTATCAATTTATATTATACTCGATAAATAATTAACATATATGGATTACATAGGTAACAAATAATTGACATCTACAAATTTAATTCAGTTAAATTCAGTTAAACACCAAATTTCGCCATCAAAACCCATTGGCGTCCAAGATGTGTCCCAACAGGCGTGCACGATTTACTCTGGCCTGTCGTTCCCTTTCCCTTTTGTTGGGCCGGTTCTTTCTGCGGTTCCTCTTCGGTAACCCTTCCGGTGTAGGTGATGGACCTGTCATCATTTGTCTAATGCCAGTGTCTTTACCTGTGGCATTTCTTAGCACTATCGCCTGCTGTTCTTCGGATAGGTGAACCCCACTCTGCAGGAGGCCTGTTCGGATGTTGTCTTTCAACTTCCACTCTTCCACCTGTTTCTCTAGCTCCCGGGTCTTCTGTTCGGCCGACCGCAGGGCTTCGTCCTTCTGAGCTAATTGATTCCTCAGTGTGTCGATCTCTTCTTTCAGCTTGATTGCCTTCTCGGGGCGGAGCCATGTCTGCTCCATGTATCGACACTTCCTCACCATGGCCTCTGCCCTCTGCGTTTGTGTCACTGCGGTTTGGTGGTAACCGGCTATATCCCTTCTGAATTGTTCCAGAGTTTTCTTGTGAGAGTCCACTAAACAAAATTCATTCTTAACTTCATGTCTATTATTCTCTATGTACAATAAGTATTAATATATCAATATATGGTAATTATTTTAAACAAAACAAACCCTTGTCATCTGGATGGGGAAAGGATGGGTATGTCCTTTTCTACTTAGATATCTTAAAGGAATCTACTAGTGTTTTATGATCGATTCATTATAACAGGCATTAGCAACGCTAACATTGACAATACCTGTGATAACCAAGGGTAGTTACTTAATTCCCTATACTATCAACATTATAATAACATTATGAAGTTGGTATTTTCCTATTTTAAAAATTAATTTACCAAATTAAAATTTTATTGAATTCAAATTTAGAAATTCTAAATTTAATTACTCTAAAATAATTGACAAAAATTTTATTGTAAAATAATAATTAAAATTAATGCTAATAATATAAAATAGTTTATTTTAATCTCCGTTTGTTTTTCCACATTTAAATATTTTATTGTTAGCTTTTCACCCGTTGCCATAGCAACGAGTCAACAATCGGAAAATTTCCAAGGTCAGAATTTTTACATGATTTTTAATTTTTATTTTAACTCATTTTAGGTTCCCTATCGAGATCCACACCTCCGCGGTGATCCAAATTAACTCCCCGACATTCTCTCAGGTATGATCTTCACTTCAAGCTAATTTTATTGATCATTGAGGTTGTAGAACGTCTAGAAATGAGCCGCGACAGAAAACCTGAAAATTGGAATTTATCCACGGGAGAATTTTCCCGTTATTTTATTTGGCAAATTTTCTGCTTGATTTTTGGGAATAAAAGTTATTCTTTATATCACTTCAATTTTCTAGTTATTTTTGGTAATGTAGTAATGATAATCGCAGTAAGAGTTATAATAGTACAGAGAATATTAGTGATGATAATAATAATAATAATATTAATAATAATAATGCTAATAATAATAATATTAATAATAATAATAATAATAATAATGATTGTGATACCATATTAGGGACAATGGTCGTGGTATTAACCCATGGTGGGAGTATTAGCGGGGTATTGGGAATGATAGTGCTATATAGTTTAATAACATTAATAATAATAATAATAATAATAATAATTTTTTAACAATAATATAATAACTATAATGTGGAAATAATAATATCAACGGCATTAATAATAACAACAATAATAATAATAATAATAATTTAATATTAATAATAACATTGGATTCTTTTAGAGATAATGGTCGGGTTCTAATGAATTTGTGTGTTGGAATTAATGGGACTATATAGTTATAGCAATACTATACTAATAATATTAATAATAATAATAATATTTTAATAATAATAATAATATTTTAATAATAATAATAATATTTTAATAATAATAATAATATTTTAATAATAATAATAATATTTTAATAATAATTAATAATGAAAATATTTTAATAATAATAATAATGATATTAATCATAATATTAGTGTGAAAAACAAGGATAATAGTAATAAAATTTGTGTTAATAACATCAGAATTATGAATAAAGTAATATTAATGGTACTATATGGAATTTTCGGTAATAATAGTATGGTGCTTATAAGGCTTATAATAATGTTACTAATATTAATAATCGCTTAGGGTCAATATTAATAATGTCAAAAATAATGAAAACTTGGAATAATAATCAAAATAAATAACAAAATTCACAATATGAATATGGATAATGATCATAATATCAGAAAGAAAATAATAATTTTAACAGTAGTGACATTTAATAAAATGATAAAATTAATACTGAAATATTTAGTGATAATAATAAATTTTAACAGCATGATAGTCACGTTAGCAATCATTTTATGGGCTGTGGCGTCATAAATTCGAATTTTAAACTGAACGTAAAGTCTTTGGGTAACATTCCACCGTCGATTTGGCATGTAGATTGGATACGAAAATGCGAGGTATGGCCGATTTGACTTCCTAATGTGGTTAGTCGCGAATTTTAGTGAGCTGTGTCATACATTTGTGCTAAAATAACATTGTTGTTTACAAAAAAATAAATTGTATTCTTTCTGACTCTTCTATAAACTAGTCGGTATATCTTTGCTTTTTTATGTTATCACTTTATATTTAGCCTTTCCCAGGACCTCGGCTCAACTCTTTCGAGGGTCGGGCGATAGGATTTAGGAAGGGGAGAATACTGGGCAGGCCTGGTTACTACCGGCACCGCGGCTTCCCCCACTAACGACCGGTTCGATCCGGGGTATCGAAAAAATAATTTCATTTTACTATCTTGTTGCAGGTAAATCTATTATGTAAGTCATAGATCGGTTATTGTCGTTGAAAGTTAGATTATTTTGTCTCGAGAACAAATCCTTTGATGATGGAGGTTCAACAACACGGTCGAATTTCTCGATCATGAAAGGACGTTTCTTGCGAGCTTTTCCATAAAATTAACAAAAATTAAAAAATCAAAAATAACAAAGATTATTATGAATAAAATCATATTAAAAATAAACTAAAATTACTTTTTCCAAATAATGATAAATAATACGAGTAATAGTTTGAGTAAGAATAAAAGAGAGAGTGTAAAATAGAGTTGATTTAGTTGATTGATTTTGTTCAGCCAGCTTCGCCTTATATATCGTGATTGTTGGTGTGTGTGTTTTGATGCAGTAAAACAAGGAATTCTCGAATATTCCAAATTTTAATAAAATTTTTATTCTTTTTGATTTAAATTTAAATTTTTACATTTTTATATCTCAGAATTTTTATTAAATTTTTATTTATTTTATTTTTCCTTAAATTTCCGTTTTTAAGTAATTTTAAATTTTCTGCTCAAAACCACACAGGCGTTATCGTGCTGGCTAAACAAAAGTAAAAGAAAAATGGTTTTTTATCAGTTTTTGCCCAACAGTTTTAAATTACAATAATTTCGTGAATTAATTTAATTTTTCTTTGTCTTTAATCAATAACTACTTTACTTAACTTAATTGAATCAATAAATTTAATGATCTTCTACTAATTTACTAGTAATTTTATCTAATTTATTCCAAAATTTTAATCTAAATTAGCTATTTCAACGATTTCAATTTAGTTTATTCCCGTAACTTTTCCCTTTAATAGGCCTTAAGTGCATATTGTGTTCACATTATATTTACTGAGTGCCCACTGGACTACTCGGTGTGATGATTTTGAGCCGTGTGTAGTATAATTTTAGGTCGATTTTACAGAAAGGAGAAACGAGGAAGCAGCCAGAGACTTCTTCCTTATTTCTCGTTTCATCTATAGGGATAATATTGACGTTACGACCCCTGCGTTCCGCACGCTAGGTCTTCACGGGTACATATCATTGGCGATTTTCCACGCTCTTACACAAATCTGTACTATGTAGATTTTACTATCTTGCAATATGTGTTGGCTGTGGGCGGGAAAAATTTCGACAGAATTAATTTTAGTTTATTTAAATATATAAAAACAATGTATTAATATTAATAATATTTATTAAACAAATAAACATAATTACCATCCATTTCCATCCATACAATAAAAATTGCATAATATTGCATAAAATAAAAATACCTCTCCCCCCCCACGCCGACATCCAAGCAGAGCTCTACCGAGGTTGCGAGGATGTGACGTGGAGAGAGGGCTCCAAAATAAACATTTCTCACCTAAAAGTAAGATTTTGAAAATAGATTTAAAAGGTTTCAAAATAGTTTCAAAATGGTTTTAAGATTTGAAAATATGGTTTATTTCGAAAAACGGTTAAATTTAATGTGAAAATGGATCAGTATTTATACCTATTTTCTGTCCCTAACCTCGCATGTTAAATTTGATGCAGTAAAACAAAATTCGACCTTGTTATTTTCTAGTGAATTCTATTCTTTAATTTTATTATTTTTTGATTTATTTTAATAATTTTTCATTTAGAATTTTTTTTGAATTATTACTAATTCAAATTTTTTGATTTAAGTTTTATTTTCATGAACTTTTATTAATTTTTCAATTTTGTCGAATTTGTTGTGTTTTCTTGTTATGTTTGTGTTGGTATCGTGCGGATCTTGGTGCGTTTTGTTATTATTTTAATTTATTTTTGTGTTTATTAATTTATATTTAATTCTCTTGTTTCTCATATTTGATAGGGTTTAATTGGTGTTTCAATAGGTTTATTTAAATTTGCATGTTATATTTGCGTGTGTGTTACTGATCCATTTAAACATTCCTCAAGGCCGTTTACGTTCTGGCCCAACAGTAGTTATAATAGGGATAAGGGTGAAATATATAATGTGGGTGTATTTAACATAACAAAGGGTGTACAGGCCAAAGAATAATCATCAGCATGGACAATAATAAGAAGGACTAAGCAAATGGACATAAAGATAAATGATATGAGAGTATAGGTTAACATTTGAAAGAAATAGGAGAATAATGGGACCTAAGAATCAAAAGCGAGCACAGGTCTTCTATCGACAGCTCGTTGGACCCAGAGATCGTTCGGTCAATTATAGTATTAGCAATAACGCTCACTTTTTGCGGACGATCTACCCACTCGAACACAGTTCCAACGTTGCTTAGCAACGGGTGCCGAGTGGTAAGCGAAAGAATATTTGTATGGGGTTGTCTGGGTAACAACCATATAGTTTCAAAATATCAAAACCCAGTAACCCACCAATATACAAATAATAAAATACAACAAACCCTTACATTTACGACCTCTGGATACTGGAATTACGATCAGACTAAAAGTCACAGCTGTCTGTTTTACTTTCAATAATAGAAATTTGTTTTTGAAAAACAAGTATTATTGGCAATTAAAGATTCATACCACTTAAAGTTAAGAACCACAAAATTCTAGCATATAAGCCAACTTTTTACTTAGTCAAACCACCCAAAAATTCTTAACTTTAGAAGAATTTCATAGTTAATTTCAACTTTTGAAATAATAAAAAAGAACATACAATATATCGAACCAAGAAAAAGTCATGCGAACACACATACGTATACACATCTAAATTTATACGCATATATTGTGAACTTGTAATTTTTATCAGCTTTGTACTTTGTATATATTGGTGGGTTACAGGGTGTTGCTGTTTGTTTAAATCTTCGTAGGGTTACCCCGGTAACGCCATATAAATATTTTCTAGCTACCACTTGGCACCCGTTGCTAGGCAGCGTTGGAAATGTGTTCGAGTGGGTAGATTGTCCGCAAAATGTGAGCGCTATTACTAATGCTATAATTGCTCAGATAACCCCTGGGTCCAACGAGCTGTCGTTAGAAGACTTGTGCCCGCTTTAAATCATTAGGTCCCCTTCTCTTTGTGGTGAGTTTTATCGACGGTATTTGCTAATGCTCCTGAGTCAAGGAAAGGAGTAATAAATGTATACTAAAATAAACTAATTAACGAATGAACAACAACAAATATTTAAATTAGGTACATACAACTTTCGTACAGGGAGTGAATTAGTTTTAGTTCATAGTCTGTGGTGCATTTCGTAATCGTGCGGCTCGTCTTTTAGTCCGCTCTTTGCGTCCTGAACGATAACTGTTCGTAACGGTTGTCGGGGTCGAAGGTACGGTTGTTGTTGAAGTGGCCGTCGTCTCCCGGTAAGCCAATTGGGCAGGAGCGAAAACGAGAGGGTAAGTTACCGCAACTCCTTCTTGGCAGGCGGATAGAGCCACTTCTAACCCCTTCACCTGGGTCTTCAGGCTTTGATTGAGTTGTTTTTCATCCGCCCACCATTTTTGGGCAGCGGTGAGTCTTTGGTAAAGTATCTTGGCTTTTTGGGGCGCCATCCAGATGGCCTTTGTCTTTTGTATTTTCGTGGTCAGCTGAATGATCTGATCGTGAAGGCCCTTGTTAATATTCCGGGCGTGGGTGAGTTCGGCTTGCAATATCTGTAGAGGTTCCATTCTATAATATCCAATATATATAAAATTTTTATGTCGTTAAATTCAATTTTTTTACATATGTAGGTGATTTAAACATAGTTTTCAAACATTCCAGGATAACGAAATAAGGAAAATGAAAATCTCAACAATTATTTTTTATTATAATAATATTCATTAAAAGTCTACAACCAATTGCTAGGAGGATCATGGCTGTTCCAAGGATTTCCTTAGCCATTCTTCCGCTGAGTAACCCGAGACTACGAACACGGGTCGCCTCGTATTCTGCACCGGTCTGTAACTGGGCGGCAGTGCCTCGCTATAGGTCTCCATTATTCTCCCAGCAGCGATGTCATCTTCCACGTTGGCCAGGTATTGCCTGACCCGGACCACGTGAAGATCTACCTGTCTTTGATGCGCCTCTAGCCGGACAAGGAGCTCGCGGGCGTGTCCCAGAATTTCGCGAGCCGGATGTTGTTCGCCTTCTTGACCATTGGTCAACGGTAATCGCTGGTCCATTCCCAGCATTTGATCAATAGTTTGACTAGGCCCTCTTGGTGGGAGCTCCGCGTAGCCTCTTGCTCGTCCTATTTGACGCCAAGCTTGTCTCCATTCGTCTGCGATGTATGTAGAGACCCACATGAGAGGTCCTGAAGTATTTACAATTTGATCATTTTAACGAGATTTCTGACTATGTAAATAAATGAGTTAAAACACTCTTAGGGGCAGTTTACGGGTAAGCAGAGTTTTGATTTTTTTTTGATAACTTGCCTGGCGGGTGGGTGTAACTAGTGGACATTAGCTTAAGTACAACAAGGAGGACTATACTAAGGATTAATAAATAGGCGTGTTAAGACGGACTAAATCCGGGTTGACTGATGGGGAAAATTTAATACCTTAAAGTAACTTCACTATATCTCACTTCATGGTATATCATATTGAGTCGAACTCAACCAAAGTAATTAGGGAATTGATATATTAAAGTAAATTTGATCACCGTCAGTTGATGGATGTAACCTTATACTAAGTCGGAACAAATTTCAATGAATGGGAATAATATGATACTTTACATTAAAAACCCACTTAAAGGATGTTGAACGGACTTATTTCATAACTCGAAAATAACTGTCTTTATAGTTCGTAACTACCACCCCATCTTTCACCCTACATTTTACCTGCTAACACGCATGTACTATTCAGAATTTATTAAATTTAGTAAGCATACTTAATTTATTGATTGTTTAATTTAATCAATGACATTTACTTTATTTAGAATGAAAACCGAAATTAAATTAGGTAAGGTTACTATTATTAATTATATCTAACTTATATATGTTTAGAGAACAGCACAATACGGGCGCAGTTAAATTTGGAAATGAATTTGAAGAAACTTTCATCCCAACACGTTGAATATTAATAATTATGGGTTTACGAAAATTTAAGGTTCTCAGTCAAAAGTTAGTCATCTTGGTTTTGATGCTATCAGTAGTAATAACAATAACATTAAAGTTTTTCAACTACATTAGCCGTATGGACCTTAATAAAATCATGTTGCACATTTTTATCTTGGTTTACCGTGTCTTTTCAACCGTGGATTAGTGATATTTATTATTATGTTTAATATTGACGGTTAAACCCAATCTGCTAATTATCAGGATTAATAGTAATAATGATGATTAATAAAAATTAGGATCAATGTAATATGGTTGGTAATTTCAATAATTAATAATGATGTTGGAAATGATAGATGATAATAATAATACTAAAGGGGTCAAACTAAATTGGTTTACTGTCGTGGTTACTAATATGATAATAATAATATTGGTGGGGGTCGAACTCGGAGATTTACGGCGATCTAGATTGTATGATAAGATTTCTTGGAATATAGTTTTCAAATATGTCAACCTCACTTGAGAACCGTCGAGAGTCAAAATTTCGTGGAATCGGTTGAGTGTCGTACGGCAGTTAATGGAAAATTCAACTCAGTATCGCGCGCAATGTTGATTTGATTTATATTATTGAAAAAAAAATAATTATAAAACTCAATTTTATTTAAAGGAAAACTTTCTAATTGTTTATCTAATTATTGAGACATTACTATTTATAATCTAATAACCAAAAATATTATGTGAAATTCTTACCCTTAATTCGTGAGTCGGATCCAATACTGTCCCTTCGTTGGGTATCTTAGCCGAGGTCTCCTCATCATTCAAGACTTGTTGGGGATTCATATTTAAGATATTATTCCAAAAATTCTGATCGATTGTGGTTATTAACATGATTTTATTAAATCAACTGGGTGGGTGTGTCCCGTGCATGTAATCATTGGCCCACCTTGCCTGATAGTGGTGTGCAATATTCGCCGATTCCATCAAGAAATCTCAATGCTAGAGTGGAGTGTAAGTAATTGATTTTTATTAATCGCTGGCTAACTTAATCATGGAATTGTTTAGCAGTAAAATGAAATTATTATGGGTTGTAGCGGGCTATTTGGAGATCCACCTGGTGTGCCGAAACTTAATATTGATTTTATTTATTTTTGTTAGATTTTTGGTAGCGGCTCGATCGAGTGGCTAATAATCAGGTTCGTTTATTTTAATTACGCTTGTTTTATTGGTTTTCATTTATAGGCTCGCACTATTGGAATCAGGAATTTAGATGAGTTTTCGTGGGCAATCAATTAATTCGTAACCAGTAATATATATATTTTAAGTCGTTGACTTTTAACCCTTTTTAGAACTCTTTATCATGATCGTCGTTTGGGATGCGTTTATAGCCTAATTTCAAGTTGGTGAATAGAAGTTTTATTCGGAATTGTTAATTTCCGGGTCATGAAAAACTGAAGGGGCATTTTTATCTCTTGGTCGTACAGGTGATAAGTATCATTCAGCTTTATAAAATTTCTAATTCAGGTTTTTTAGGGATGTCCCATTTTGATTGTTTCACTATTGATTATGATTTGGAAATTAAATTTCCTAGGCGTTCGGGACGTACAAGTGGATCCTATTGATGATTTAGGTATGATTTAGGAATTAGGCTTTGATTCTGAGGTCCAAGTATTCTCAGGGATTTTCCGACTCTTAAAAAAAAATTTAGATCCAACTCGTGGGAATCGAAGAAAATCTCGCTATTCGTCCGGATCTTTCCGTGGATTTGCTGGGATCTTAGTTCTACTTAATGATGTGTTTTATTATGTAGTTATGTGGGTTGTTCTTTTGTATTTTGATCTACATTACTTTTATTAGTTAAATATGGTTTAATTCAATTTTTCTTGTACTGGAAACTTATTATGGCAATTATTATATTCAGAAGTGATGGTGACTAAGATGTGTCCATTATTTAGTTTCAATCTGTATGCGAAGGGTTTTTTTTTGTTTTAGCTTAATGGTAATTGCTATTAGCCTCAGGACAGGTTGTCCCAGATTCACTCTCGTTATTTGCCTTAGAAAATATCTGATTCTCAAAATAGGATCCTAACTATAATCTTCCTTCACATAAGCATTGATTCTCTACCTCGTATTGGATTCATATAGAACTAGTTATTAAGTGTCAGGATGGAATAAGATCTAAAAAATCCATAGCTATACTCTATCCGAATCTGGTCAGATTATGCCCATTGGTTAGCAACTAACATGTTGTAATTACCCCAACTTAACAATTAAATAAAATGATCTTGGAATTCCATTTTGACCCTTTTATAGCTGTTACTTGAACCTATGAGTTATTTAAATTCGTGGTCTTAACTCGGAATTATTAATTGTTAAAAGTTTAGGGTAATCGTTCAATATTTATGATTATTTAAATTATTGTCTATTCTTTACAATTTGCGACTATCTGGATTTATAGTAATAGTTTAAATTTAAAATTGATTTCAAGAGTTATAACAACGATTTCATTTATAATTCCCCGTCACTTTCCCTCAATTGACCTTAGGCGCACTGTGTTCATATTATATTTAATGAGTGCCCACTGGACTACTCGATGTGATAATTTTGAGCCGTATGTAGAATAATTTAGGTCGAATTTAAAGAAACTGAGGGACGAGGAAGCAGCCAAAAGACTCCTTCCTTATTTCTCCTTTCTTCTATACGGAATAATATTGACGTTCCAGCTCCTGCGTTTCGCACGCCGGGTCTTCACGGGCACAGATCATCGGCGATATTCCACGCACTTACACGAATCTGAATAGTGTGTTGATTTTAATATCTTGCGGTGTGTCTTTGGCTGTGGGCCGGAAAAATTTCGACAAAAATAATTAATGAAAACACAATGATTTTTAGACATTATAAATATTTTATTAATAATAAAAAAAAATAATATAACAATTACTTGACCATAACGAAAATCATACAAAATGCTACTCTCCCCACGCCGACATCCAAGCAGAGCTCTATCGAGGTTGCGAGAATGCGACGTGGAGAGAGCTTCCAAATAAAACTCTTACTCACTTAGTAAAATAGAATTTTAAGAAAGCTGTTTTATCAGAAAAAATATGATGATAAAATTGTGTGAAAATGAATCGGTATATATACCTATTTTCTGTCCCTAACCTCGCGTGTTCTTTTTGATTTAGTAAAACAAAATTCGACCTTGATATTTTCTAGTGTATTCTAATCTTTATTTTTATTATTTTCTAATTTATTTTGATAATTTTTTATTTGAAATTTTTATTGAATTATTTCTAATTCAAATTCTTTGATTTTAATTTCATTTTCATGAAATTTTCATTAAATTATCAAATTTCGGTCGAATTTGTTGGGTTTTCATGTTATGTTTGTATTTGTATCGTGCGGATCTTGTTGCATTGTGTTATTATTTTAATTTATTTTTTATGTTTATTATTTTATATGTAATTATCTTTTTTTCTCATATTTGTTAGGGTTTAGTTGATGTTTTATTAGGTTTGAGTTTAAATTTACATGTTATATTTGCATGTGTGTTACCGATCCATTTAAACATTTCTCAAGGCCGTTTGTGTTCTGGCCCAACACATAGTAGAAAAGATAGAAGAAAAGATAGATATGTTGGGAAATATTTGGGGAGTTAGATTCAGGAAATTGTTCGAAGTTGCGAGGTTTTTCAAAAAACTAAAGTTACAACAATAACAATGAAGAAAACAATAAAGAAACTAAAATCGACAGAAGTATTCGAAATTATATTCGTGGACGTATGTGGACCACTTCAAGAAACCAG
Organism: Schmidtea mediterranea; assembly: GCA_022537955.1. NCBI lineage: Eukaryota > Metazoa > Platyhelminthes > Tricladida > Dugesiidae > Schmidtea > Schmidtea mediterranea. Next base: position 90,051,722 of record CM039680.1, read on the forward strand.
AGGGCGTAAAAATTGTATTTTAGAATTGTTTAGATCAGTATCGTAAGTATCTGATCGTGATAGCCATAACAAGGCAGGACGAAGAAATGATAAAGAGAACTATTGTCGATAAATGGATTTTGAGATTTGGTTGTCCAAAGGAGATAAGAGTTGATTGCGATAAGTCATTTGAGTCGGCAATGATGAGAGAGTTCACAGAAAAGCTGGATATTAAGTTGTTTTTTGAGACCATATCACCATCAAACAAATGTACAAATAGAAAGACAATTCAGGACAATCCGAGAACTGATGTTAGTTTACGGAATAGACTGAAGACGGATTGGGCCGAGATCCTCCCAGAAATCGAATTCACATTAAATGATACCAAACAGAAAACGACAGGAAAATCATCAATTTTCATCCCGTTAATGCGATCAGAGTTTGAATGTAAAGATAGCTTTGAGTTTGTGTCTTGTATTGCACAGTTACAAAAAAGATGTATGAATGATGTTATGGTTTCGTTTGATGTTTGCAGTTTGTTTACGAATGTACCACTGGTTTATACAATTGATTTATGCTGTGCGTTGTGGGATGAAAATAATTCTGAACATCATATTTTGGATAGAAGGGCATTTCTTAAACTTCTTGAACTTTCTACTTCAAATGTCAATTTGCTTTTCAATAATGAATGGTATCAACAAATAGATAGAGTCGCTATGGGTTCCCCTTTAGCACCAACGATGGCATCAATATTTTTGGCTAGTTTGGAAAAGAAAATTGCTTCTTTCCAATTTGAGAAACACATTGTTTATAAAAAGTATGTGGATGATATTTTTCTTGTATTTGAAAATCAAAAACATGTTGAACCGTTTTTGCATTTTATTAACAGTTTACATAAGAACATTGTATTCACGTGTGAAACGGAGAGAATGTCATCGATTCTGATTTTAGATTTGTTAATTCAACGCAAAGATAAGCATTATGAGACAGATACTGGTCTTTATACTACTACAGAATGCTTTTGTGAATTTAAGTATAAGAGAAATATGGTGAAAGGATTGATTTATCGTCCATGATCTTTATCTTCTACTTTTGCTAAATCGGTAAAAAGTGTTGATAAAGAATTGGTATTCTAAATCATTTTTATTGTTGATGATAAAAGAAACTCTTGACAAATTGATTAAAAATCCTAAGGATCCATGTTTTGGAAAGTCTGAGTGTAATTTGACAAATGAGTGTGAATTGAGTGTTCATCTAAATATTAGTAAAAATGGATATAAAAAAATTGAGCCTAAATATGTGTTAGTATTGTCGTACTCTGAAGGTTTTACAATTTTATAAAAGGAAGTTAAGCAAGCAGATGGGAAATTTAGAGTATAAGATCATCTCTAATAGTAGTAGGATGTGAGCCCGTCAGATACAACCCCCTCCCCTTGGCTTATGTAATTATTACGTAACATATGACCTCTGCACACACTGTTGCTACCTGGAGATTGACCTTTGTCCACTAGTTGCTATCTAGTAATTGACCTTTGGTCATTGACCTCGTGATTACGTCACTTGACCACTGGTCACACTTATTACGTCACTGGTCACTACTCGGAGACTGTTACCTAACTGTTATTATGTCGCGTAGTTGTGGACCAACACACCTTCCACACACCTACCTTATTATGTCATGCAGTTGTGGACCAACACACCTACCACACACCTACCTTCTAGAACCTTCCACACACCTACCTTCTAGAACCTTCCACACACCTACCTCCTAGAACCTTCCACACACCTACCATCTAGAACCTTCCACACACCTACTAACTTCCACACACCTACCTTGTAGAACCTTCCACACACCTACCTTCTAGAACCTTCCACACACCTACTAACTTCCACACACCTACCTTCTAGAACCTTCCACACACCTACAATCTAGAACCTTCCACACACCTACTAACTTCCACACACCTACCTCCTAGAACCTTCCACACACCTACCATCTAGAACCTTCCACACACCTACCTTCTAGAACCTTCCACACACCTACCTTCTAGAACCTTCCACACACCTACAATCTTAAACATTCCACACACACACCAACCAACGATCCGCACAGATCCGCACAGATCCGCACAGATTCGCACCGATCAGCTCCCATCAGCTCCCATCAGCACCCATCACTACGACTAAGGACGATTAACAAATTTATTTACTTTTTAATCTAATTTCAATAGAGATTTTCAATTTAATATTCTTAAATTAAAATATTTATTCATATTTTCAAACCATTTTTAACAGGTACTTAAAAATTGTCAACAAATATTAAATATATGTGTGTTTTTTACCAACTACTCTTTATTAAAGACATGTGTTTACTTGGTATTTAGTAATTATTGGTTTACATAATGTTATAACATTTTAATCACATAGGGTTCAAAGTTATATTTCATCTTTTAGGGTTAAAATTGTGTCTTCTTTCGTTATTTAGGGTTAAAATTCTTAACCTTTTAAATAACTTTATAACAAACCATGTAATAGTTTATCCATAAATTTATCGAAAAGTATTATAATATGCCTAGTTTGAATCATAAATTATTGAAATATCTAATAGGTATCACCTGATGAATTTTTAATGGTTATTTAATCAGTTTTGGCTACATAAAGCTTTAAATATCCGAAATTATCGGTTACTTTCATTTGTAAACCCAGTGACTTATTTTCATAAAAACACAACGAATTTAGTTGATGGTATCGCTAATAATTTATAGAGTCGAATGAACTTGTAAATTAGTATCCGACTAACTTGGTGAATTATTATCAAAATATTGAATTTTCATTAGAAACAGTATATTTGCTATAAATTTATAAAATTTGGTTAAGTATTTACATGTAAATAATCCTATTAATTATTTTCATAAACTAATTCAATGTTTAAATCCTATCTTGAATGAGTTATTTTCAAAATTCTTACATCAGTGGTGTCGGTAATAATTCGTTGAGGGGTTCAACTCCTATTGCGAGCGAATTATTTTTTTTTTCTAAATTAAATTTTTTAATAGAAAATAAATCTATATATTTTATTTGCTGTAAATTTAAAATTTTATAGAAATTGGTAAAGTAAATCTTGTATAATTTAATTTTTTATATTTAGTTAAGTGACGTAATAAATGTGGCCAGTGACATAATAAGTGACCAGTGACGTAATAAGTGTGTACTGACCAGAGCCGTAATAAGTGACCAGTGACGTAATAAGTGTGACCAGTGGTCAAGTTACGTAATTATGAGGTCACTGACCAAAGGTTAATTACTACGTAGCAACTAGTGGACAAAGGTCAATCTCCAGGTATCAACAGTGTGTGCAGAGGTCAAATGTTACGTAATAATTACGTAAGCCAAGGGGAGGTTGTATCTGACGGGCTCACATCCTACTACTTCTAATTCGTGTAAGGTACGCAATATGTTAATTAATAAATCAAAAACTCCGGTCGGATTGTATTCTGATCTCATTTATCAATATACATGTAATAGGTGTTATGCCACATACATTGGAGAGACATTCAGTCATCTATGTACTCGAGTTCTAGAGCATTGTCGATTGAATGGTTTGACCAATATTAGTGAGCACAATAGAGGCTTTAAAAATTAAATAAGAATGACTGATTTTAGAATTTTGTTGAAAAGTTTTAATAATTATTGGGAACACGTGATGTGTGAAGCACTGCTGATAAGGTCATTTGATCCAAAGATTAATGTGCAAAGTGCTGTGACTACGAATGTTTTTAAATAGTTTAAGTGTGTTAAATCATGTTTATGTATTGTTTTTTTTAAAAAAACTTTTTTAATATTATTAAAATAATTCAATTTATAAATTACATTATTTTTTAAAAAATTATAATATTTATATAAATAAAATTTTAAATTAATTAAAAGTATTTGAATATTTTTAAAATGTTTATTTATTACAAAATTAAATTAATATAAAAAAATTAATTTGTTTAAATTAAAAGTTAATTCATAATATTTTTAGTTGGTTTTGTGTACCTGAAGATGACAGTTATGCTGTTGAAATATATCGTACAAAGAGTTTTTCAATGGCATTATCTTTTAATTAAATCGTTGTCAAATTTATTTAATTATTTATTAATTAATTTAAAGTTATTATACCCACATCTCACAATAATCTTGAAGACGCTTAGGTAAGAGTAAATGATAAATCAGACTATAACCCCAGGAAAGTAAAAATAAGGTAAACCTTATTTACCAACACTGTGTATGTCACTTGACGTACAACGCACATCATTCTTGATTCTGGGAATGATGTATCACATATTGTGCCAACTTATGAAAATTATTCGAAAATTGTTTAACAGACGTTTGGATGAGAACTAAACACCTAAAACAGAAATTTTTCAATGTAGAATATTGATTGATGTTACAACTCTGATATTTACTATATATTTTTATACACTGTACCAATACAAGTAAACATTAATTCATTAAATCAATGACTAAAATGTGTGGCAGCACAAGGTGCTTTGTTTCGTAGATCAAGAGTTTCTTTTTTCAATACTCCAAGTAAAGTTTGAGAATTTTCCAGAATCTAAAAATATATAGATTTAATTTGTTTTATCATATTTACATGAATAAATAATATTTTATCACGAATGCTGAGTATTTATTTTATATACCAAATAAATTTATTTTGTGTAATCAATATTAGATTTGGTACTTGTTTTTTTTCGGGCGACTAAATCCTTGATAATATTTGTTCAAATTTCATTGTTTCTAATATCATGTGAAAATGTGGATTAGACAATACCAACAAATCTCTGAAAAATCGACAAATTTCATTTCAGTTGAACACAAATTTTCAAACTTTTTTTAATAGACAAAAACTCCATGCTAGTACACGATTCTGACGATGTATCACAATCGATGATGATATGCTTGTATCACATTTAAATAAGGATGAAATCTGTTTAGAAAGACCAAGCTGCATTGGTCAAAAATTTCTGGATCTATCTAAATTGCGGATGTACCAGATTCAGTATACTCAATTGGAAAAATACAGACTGGAATTAAATTAATATTAATATCGTTGCCACTGACACTCACTCTTTTTTCCTTGAGATAAGGAATTGGAAACTTGATATTCTTTTGACTGAAATGGTTAACGACAATCTTTTGGATACATCCAATTATCCTACTAATCATTCACTTTATTCGAAAAAGCTCGACTCTGTCATAGGTAAATGCAAGGATGAAAGCAAAGGAGGTTATAATAAGTGGATTTTCTTAAGACCCAAATGCTATAGTCTGTTAGGAAAATCTTGATGTATAAAAGCTAAAGGAGTAACATTAAAAGACACTGACTCAACTATGACAAACTTAATCTCCGTCGTGTATTAACTAGCAGAAAAATAAAATAATAAAATATTCAAACACCAAATTTCACTATAAATACAAACCGACTTAATGTGTTAGCTGTTAAAAATTAGCGCAAGTTAATTCTAGAATAATAAGAGAGTTCATATTATGTAGACAGATCTAGTGTAGTTTGAAATATATTAATGCGAACTTTTTATCGTGTAATTACTGTAGTTCAAATCATAAAAAATTTTGTCTTATCGACTTATCTGAATATTATACCGTGACCAAAAGTTGAGTACCTATTTAGAGATAAAACAGTGAATTTAAAAATTGCAATTTGATAAATAAACTGTTAAGAAAAGATTTGAATTTAATTGCGTCTAACACGCTGTCAGCCAAATAGGATTTCTTCACTAATTCTGTCATTGTCTTCATACTGTACAAAACCAGTACTACATCAGTGGATTATTCAAACTGACTACTGAATAGTAATATTTTTCAAGTTCTTTGCTAAGCTTCATTCCACAGACCAACTCTACCATTTCCAAAGCATATTCTTCTATCAAGTTGCACCAATTGTATGTGGGGTTTCATGATTTTTGCAATTATATATGGTATTTTAAATGATGCTTTTTGTGGTGGTGAGAAGCCGATTTTTGGAAGATTTCCAGATGACATAAATCTAGTCAGTTTTTGTTTGAAAACATTTAACTCATCTTTAAGATTTTCTGGATACACCTTTCTAGATGCCCTCGTAATTTTGTAGGATTCATACTCTGATTGCAGAACGAGAAACTCTTAGTAATTATTTGGGAGAACACCGTTTTTCTTACTCCAGAACTATTAGATGGCTTTACTGCAATAAAAGTAAGTTAAAATTATTGCAACTTGTTTCATGAACCAAAAAAATTACCCACCATTTCTATGAATTTCAAACTTCAATAAAAATATATTAAAATTACGGAACAATTCAAAATAGATCGATCAACTGTGAGCAAAATATACAATGCAAAATGTTGGTTCTTCACATTTGGATAGAAAAAACAGCGACATAAAGAAGACGATTATAACTCACTTTATTACTGGTTTATAGCCACAACATCAATCAATCTTTCTATTAGCGGAAAATATTGAGAAATACTGAAAACTTTACAACTGAGGGATGAGAAAAAATGTATTGAATAATATTTACCAAATTTCACGGCGCAAAACTTTAAAAAAATTTTTAAATCGCTACGACTATGATGTTTTTAAGTAAAAATAAAAATATTATACACAAATCATAAAACTATCAAATTATAAGTTGATAGAAACTCGACAAAAGAATATTAATAGTCAACTTCAATTATAAAAATACAGCTTTCATAAAAACAAATTTTATAATAAACAAAATTACCTTCATGTAAGCTGCTTCACATTCGGCAATAGTTTTATCATAATTATTTTTTGCCATAAATTTTTTATGAAGACAATCATTTAGTAGTGCCACTTTTTCAGATAGTAGTTTAATTTGCTTTTCCAATTCACTTCTTTCAACTTCATCTAAGTGTATTAACTTCTCCATTTCTTCTCGTTTTTGGCATAATTCCTGGAAACCTATGAAGGAATTATAAAATTATTTCTGCTCATCATAGCATAAACTTATAATTAATATATTTAAAATACAATAATTAATTATAATAACATTTTACTAATTCATTATTGTAAGTATGGAGAGCTATCCCTTGCTCTGACATTCAAACAGACTCGATTTTAGAAACCGTTTTTTAAATGAATTTAAACAAATTAATTATTAATTTCAAATACAATTTTGATTTAATTGATAGATTTTAGTTTTGTCTAGAAGTCGCAAATTATAAACCAAAAAAATATGTATTATAAATCATTCTCAGTGGTCGTTCCACAGAAGAGTCTAGTACTGAACAGTAGGCGTACAGCTGGCATGTTGCTAAGCATCATATTGCAACCTTTTAGCCCCATTGTGAAAAATGCTAATTATTGGGTCACTGAATAGAAAACCTACTTCATTAAAATTTATTTTTAAACTTTCTTTAACATAACTTTATTCAGCGTCATATGAGTGAAGGGGAAGATGATGTGGTGAATGATGATTAATTGTCACATTATTTAATCAATATAAGCTAGTTGTATTGAACCGAATAATACCCATCATGATAACACTTTTCTGTTGATCAAACCCATAGAGTGTGTTTCATTTTTGAATCTTGTCAATTCTTCTTCCTCTTGCAACCATTCTTTGAGTTCTTAAATTGACTTATCCGTCTCGCTGCGTTGTTATTTTCTCTTCCTTATGAGAAAGGAAGCTGGGAAATTTTTCAAACAATTCCACCTACAAGGTCCATTATCTTATCTGTATTCATGAGCCAAACTTTCGTTGTGTCCAATAACCCCACAATAGCTGATATGGGTATTATTGTTCAATGGTTCGGACAACCGAGATCTTGTAAGGGCCCAGTCGAGTCTCCTGTAAAAATGTGTCGGAAGACTTGGCGTGATTTTTGTGTAAAAATATAATTATGATAAGTTAAGGAACAAATGAATAATTATTATAACTTATAATTTAACTTCTAAACTGAAAATGACAATTATAATTATCACTTGTTAAGTTTAGCAATTCTGTGATCAAATATAAATACAAATTGTTGCTAAAAGTTCTTCGAGATTAATTCTAAATTTTTCGATATTGGAATCCTCAATAATCTAGATTAATTCTTGCTAGCAGTTTCCTTTAGTATTAATTCCGAGTCCTTCGATATTTGGCTGATCAGCAATTTAAATTAATTCTTTTTAAATTCTTTTGTAGGTTAGGTTCAGGTTTCGAATTTCTTATTTCTTATTTTTGATTTCCTTCTCTTTCAATTTAATTGATTTTTTGTATTTTGTATTTCCCATAATAAGCTGTTTAGCTACTTACTATGGGAGATAAAAATAATAACACTCACACACAGTTTACGCCTCATTAGAACACGACCAACATAAACAGAATAAAAAAAAAGATGACCAATTACAATAGGCTTTAGATCAATTGGTTCATTCTCTCAAACTAGTGTTGGGGTATTACGAAGAGCACAATAAAATCAATAAAACAACAAAAAATGATAAAAGTGCAATATTAATTTAAAAATTTATAAAAATTCGAAAGTAGTATTGATCGGGGAAATTGGTATGGTTGAACGCCAAATTGAAAGACGAGTCCAGAAATAATAATAAAAATTTAGTGAAGGGTCCCTAGAAAATAATATAAGACAAAAAAAGAAATTAATTAAAAAATTAATTACTAATTAGAAGCCCGAGTCAATGGGAAATCTGAGAGATGTGGAAAATCCGAGATATGAGGAAAATCCGAGAGATGAGGAAAACCCGGTGTGTAGACGGAATAATATAACAGGGTAATTTGGCCTAAACAACATTAAATGGGCGCCACTGATCTATGGAGAGGTAATTATTTCCTAATTTGTAATTTAGTAATGGAGCAAACGTTGTTGACAAATGTCGGCTAAGGTGGTCTGTGGGAAGTAATTATTGTTAATAATTTAATAATTTAGCAAATGTTGTTGACAATCGTCGGAAAACAGTCTGAGCAGGAGTATAAAAGGAAAAGGAAAAACACGAAATGACCAGTGAATCGACGTAAGCGAGTAGTGTAAATAGGTCAGTAGAGGAATCTAAACCCAAATAAAGTCAAAGTTATCTATCAGAAAGGGTGGTTCTCCATTGGATAACCTACCCTAACATAATCAAATTTATACGATGGTTAAAAGGTGCAAATAAATTAGTGAAATTGTGATTACAAAACATTGAAATAAATCGGATTGAGTTGTAACTGTAATAAAGTGCAAATAAAATTATTCTGTGTTGGGTTTGCTTATTTGATTCGAAAAGGACACGAGGAGTCAAAGGGAACCGACTTTCAATAATAATAACCCAACACTGGTTTAAATCTATCGACCTCATTTAGCATATATAAAATACATCTATCTTTACCTCCTTATCTTTTTTCTAATTTATCTTTTGATACTCTATGGATGTATATCAAGATTCTCAATCATCTTCTGGTGTTTGCCTCTCAAACAAATTTCTTTTCATCCTTTCTTCCATCAGCATCGTCGATTACTGATTTGAAAGCTGCGAACCAATTTCTGTATTCTTTCACTGATTCCTTAAATATCAGAATAGTCAGTTTTTATATTTCCTAAGGAATTCTTAGTAATTCTTAGTAATTTTACTAACTGACATATTTTCGGATTTCACAAACTTTTGGTTTTGGTTTCAAGTAACTTTTCGATTAATTTCGATTTTTGCTCAATTTTCTCAATATATTCTTCAATTATTGTTGCTATTTCAATACGATTTAGTTTCACTTTAATGTCCAATAACCATACCAGTTCAATAATGACTGAATCTTTTTCCTCTTCATATTCCGTTATCCACTGAGATATATAAATGGAGCTTATTTCTATTAAAATCTTATTTATCTTTCTTGTTAACGTTGATTTCATAGTCCGCTTTATCTTCATTCCTTTTTCTAGATCCTTATCATCATTTCCTCTTAGCAATCATAATAATAAATGAAGTGTTGACCCCCTCTTGAATACCATAATTATAGAGAATTTTTCTATCTTCTAATTGTTTCCCAGCTAAATTCATTTTTTGTTAAACTGAAGGTATTCCTTCTTTGTCTTTGACTTAAGCCTTATTATATTCAATAGGATCATTTGATTCAACTTCTAAAGTTATTGTTTTTCATGACAATGTCTTCAAAAATATTTGCATTTCACTTTTCAATCGTAAAACTACAATTACCTTTGACTGTTTGTGAATATTATAATCACATAACGCTTTTTGATCCTCTAATTTTTACTCATCTGACACAGATTTTTCTTTATCTTGTATTTTGACTTTTTCTTTCTGTACTATTCACCTTTGCCACTGTTGCCAGGTGACCTCACGATTATGTCACGTGCCCACTGGGCAGTCACTACCCGGAGACACACTTATTACCTGATCCTTATTATGTCACATGGACCAACACACCGATTACCTAACTGTTATTGTGTCACGCATTTGTGGACCAACACACCTACTAACTTCCACACACCTACCTTCTAGAACATTCCGTTCTTAAACTGTTCACACACACCAACCAACGATCACCGATCCGCACCGATCCATACCGATCAACACCCATCCACACCCATCCATATCCATCCGCACCCATCAGCGCCCATCATCTCCTAACACGCTTACAACTAAGTCTACGACTAACTCGTAGACTTAACAAAATCACTCACTAGTACTATTTAAAATTTTATTAAATATAACAAGTTTGTTTCACAGTGAAAAGAATATGCTCAACATGAAATTGTAGTATAGAAGGATGAATTCAAATGTAAGTTATCAAGTATTTGATCAATCAGTCTCTTCTGCAATCGGCGTCTTCTGAATTTTCTTTTGCTTGATCTGATATGATGATTCATCGGTGTCGTCATCCGGCATTGCAAATATAAATTATGCACTAATAAATACTACGAAATAAGCTCTGATTTGATTTTCTAAGTTTTCTAAATTCAATTACGACTTTTACAAAGGCAAAAGTCAGGTTAATAATATTGAATTTAAAGATAAATTACGAATGTAGTCTGAATCATTTCAAATAAAAAAAATAATTCTGATCTCAATGAAAAAGTTTAAGTTAGTTTAAATATCCATAATTTTAAATTAATTGCAGAAGTCTGGTAGAATGCCGTGCATATGATAATACCATGTTTTAGCTGAGTGCAGGATATTGCTTATTGCACATTCTTTAAGCAGACTTTCTGTTTGAAGTGGTTCAATGCCAAGTTTACAAATCAGATTATAAGTTGATGGAGGAATCGAGCCTAATGCCCCAATAATACAAGTATAAAGCTCTACCTGATAATCAGGTTTTGCGACCTGTAATTCACTCTGAAGCAAGCTATATTTCTCAATATTTGCCTTATCAGTCTAGTCAAAATGTGAAACAGAATCCATTGGACACTTAATATCAATCATGAATATTCTTTTTCTTTCAGTATCAGTTATTATAAGATCGACACGTTGTTTAGAATTCAGTTAAAGAGAACAAGAATGATCAACCACGACAATAAAATGAAGATTTTTTAGATTATTCGTTATTATCTTTAGGCAGTCATTGTGTCTCTCTAATGTCAGTATTTGGTGAATCTTACATGACTGTTAAGCATGATACATAGTTTCATCCTCTTTCTCACAACGTCTACAAAGTCTAGAATTCCCTTTCTATTAGGCTTTGCATTGATGTTAAGTGTATTAGTATAAAGTTCCATGCAAATTTGCCAATTTTAATTTTAAAAATTTCTTTATTTATTTGAGGAGATAATTTTATAGCCCCTGCAATCATGTCGCTTTTATTGCTCAGTTGCAACTTTTGCATATATGAGTCGTACAATGCAGAGTGAAATATCTTAGAAATTGCTTTTCGAAACTTAGTCGTAAGTATGAAAGTTCCATGACTCTTTGTTATCAGATATAAAAATACTTGCTCTTTAACAATATGAAAAGATACGGAAATTGAGTGTTCTCTTTTAAAGTAAATTATTGAAGTACGTGCACGTTGAAATCTCGGTTTCTTTCCACCGTGATTCAATATAGTTCAGCACCATTAATCCAATCAAAACTTTGTTGTAATGTAGGCTCTTTGATTTGACGAGGACCCGTTACAAACTTTAGAGAGTCAATATTAACTTTTTTTGAGTAATCGCAATTCGAAGTAAAGAGTCGGAAAAAGTGCACAATTGTTTGAGTATGATATTCATCAAGCAAATCGGCACACAAAGCTCCACCATTTCAGTTGAGTTGTATAAATAAACTGTCTCAGAATTGTGCGGCAAGCTCAAGATTCTTCTCAGATGGCCACGCAATTTACTTGAGTTATTGTCACAGGGATTAGTATTTCCTTGAAAAGCTGATAAAGCACTAGTTTTAATTTCACGTGTTCGGAATGCAAATGTTAGTCGAGAATGAATAAAAGACTTGTAGGCCTTGAGTTTTTGCCAACCGAATAAACCGGAATCTACAATTTTTTTGTGTCACTAACAACTTTATCAAGAATTGCATAGGGACTTTGATCATTGTCCTCGCCTACTGGAACACCAAGATATTGATAAAATTCTTTTGACAACAACTTTTTGATCTCCTCTTCATTAATCAAGATCTCACCATTGATGTTAAATCTGGGAAGATGCATGTAGCCACACTTCTCCGGTCGGTATTCAAATGCTATTTCTGTAGCAGCTTCAACAGCAACATCAACAATTTTTTGAAGGTTATCGACATTATTTGCTATTAATGGCAATCGAGAAAAGAATCACTGAAAGAAGACATCCTTGTTTAACTCTTTTTTGATTAAAATATTAGGTGTTACAATTGGGCCACAGCTGTAGAAAGATTGAGTGTCGGTGTAAAGTAATTTGACAATAGTAATAAATTCTCCGTAACGCCAATAGTTTTCAAAACATTCCACAAGTATTCATGAGGAACACTTTCAAATGCGTCATTAATATCTAACCAAGCAATAGCTAATGGAGAATCCTTGCTATATTTCGAATTCTCAAGTGCAGAAGAACGTATTGAATTGTGCTCGACACAACCTTCATGGACAGAGCCGCCTTTTTGCCCAATATGCAAAATATCGTTACAAATCACCCATGATGTTAGGCGTGTAGTTAAAATAGACGCAAAGACTTTATAAATAACAGACAGCAGAGCTATTGGTCGCCAAGATGAAACTTTATCATAATTATCTGTTTTATCAGGTTTCGGAATTAATATAGTCTTGAAAGTTTTCCAGCTAGTTACTTATTACTTATGATTTTATTAAATAGGAAACTTAACAAGATACTTTCAGGGTCAAGAAGAGCAAGATCCTTGTATTGAATACCATCAATACCCGGTGAAGTGTTATCAGCTCTCTTTAATTCGTAAATAACTTCAAACGGTAAAATATCTACAAGATTGAGAACATTTGTCGTGCTTTGACAATCTTTAAGAATTTTATTCCATGAATTCGATACTAGGTCTTCGTGGCTAAATTGGTTCAGAATATCCTGAATTTCAGGCCTGACAGTGACTGGTAAGTCATTAATAATTTTATAAAAAGTTAATTTCGTATTAATTAAAAATTCTGATCTACTTTTATATTTACTTTTTATATTTGAGTTTTGTTTACTTCCTAGGTATGGTTCGTGGGATTTAATTTTAGTGAAGTTATTTAAGTAAGGAATTTGTCAAATAATGCTTTCAATTATTTGGTTAACATCAGCATTTTCAAAACTAATAATTAATTCAAAGACTTTAATTTTACGCTTTTGTAAGTCAAATTTAATTGTTTCTTTTGCTTTTGCTAAAATTTTCTCTTTATCTTTGTTATTGATCTCAGAAACAATTGGAAGAACAGAGTTGATAATTCTTGTTATTTCTCTCAAATTAATGTTATCAAGGGACCTATCATGCGCATAGTTGTTAATGAAAGCACATGTTAGAATTTTACTGAGCAAACCTGAACCACGAACATCATGTGGACATTTGCCTGCTCTAATGGCACAACCACGTAAGTTTCTTATTTCATTTATTTTAGTAACTAATAATTTACAAGTAGATATATAGTTTAGGCTGACATCAAGTGTTGTTGGATCCAGAAAATAATGCTCGTCAGTGTTATAATCAATTACCATTGGTGTTTCCCAAGACTTTGGTGGAGCAAAAATAGCAGAAACAACTTTCGCGTTTTGGAGGCACTTATAATTTAAATGTTCATTCAAATAATGAGTACAATCGTCAAGAATAGCAGTACGCATTGTGAAACCCAAAACTACGAAGTCTGTTGATAAACTTAAATTATTAAAATATTTTAATAAAATGTTGTCGGTAATTTTTCCATTTATTAGATTTAAATTTAATGAAATTTCAATACTCTTTAGTGTTGATATCATCAAGTAGCTTATATATTTTATCATGTTGAAAATCCCGATCTAAAATAAATTTTTCCAAAACCACAATGAAAGCAGTGGCATGAAAAGTTGGATCATCTGAAATGAAGCAGCGGTGGAGAATACCATGATTTATTTGAAATTTTATTTTCATACTCAAGAAAAAACTGTTTAAATAATCCGTAAAGTTTCCTCCTATTTCGATTAGTCTATCAGAAATATCAGTCTTTCGAAAATCGAAAATATTACAATTCATACGACAGGTCGAATAGAGAAGTAAACACCAATAATTTTCATTGGGAATTATGCTAATGACATGCTGAACGTCTTTGAACTGCCGAAAGTTGACGTTCTCAATGATATAATTAATATTTTGGGCTATTAAATTGATAGTTAGATCCGGGGAAAGAACAAGTATATTAGTATTGCTTTTAAACCATTTACTTAAGATTTTGGTTTAATATAAATACTGTTATTGATGTTTCGTTTTTGTTTTTCAAGAGTAAGCGCAATTTGTTTTTTTAAAATTGATTCCTATCATCATTTTTTTATTTTCTGTAACTTTTAATTCCAACGAAGTAACAGCTTCCTCGTCAATATCAACAGGTAAAACTACTTTTTTCGATATTTGTTACGTTAGAACTACTTTATTAAAGTTATCAATTTTATCGGTGAGTTCGACAGAGTTAACCTGTTCTTCATAAGTTATCAAATTTTCAAGAGATTTAATGAGATCAAAAATAATCAAGCTCATTTCCTTAGTACAGTTTTTCCGACATTTCATTGATATCTGAAAGTCATCGCTATTTTTAAGTAGAAATTTTTTCTTATCTCTAATAACAAAATGCAATAATCTTTTTGCCGTTACTGAGACATTATCGTCTTTTTCAGGACGAAAATCATTGATGTAAGTTTAAAGTGAGTCTATCAAACTCAATCGGTTAGTCTTTTCCGAAATTGTTTTATTAAATAAATCAAATAAATTATTTATTCTATTAATTTTAAGGGGTGAAATTATATTTTTTAACTTATCAATTTCGCCATTAAGTAACCACTTTTTATATTTAATTAATTTTTCTTGACAACTAAATTTAAAATAGGAAGTAGAAGGAATTTGATCAGTTAATTCAGACACCATATTTCAAGAGTATCAATTATCAACGAATTGAATTTTTCACTATCAATAATAGAATGTAATAGTTAAACATTACGGAAATAATTTAAAACATAAGTACCATATGTTATGATACTAAAATATTTTATATTATCCTTTAAATTTAAATAATTTAGGTCGAAAATTATTTCAATAATTTTATTTGAAGAAGCCTGTAATGAAATAAGCCTCTCAAGTTCTATATCATCTTTAGATATCTTAAATAAGTCGAATAATCCAAGATTAAACAAAACGTCAGAAGCATTTCTTAAATTGGGTTCTATTTGATTTGATTTTGGATTTATAATGAATTTACCACCAGAAAATGAAATATCTTTTGGAAATTCTTTATTTAACTTTAAGTAATTAATTAAACTACTTATCTTATCAGAATCTTTGTGCATGGCTTCAGTAAAGCACATCTCTTTAATCTCTGGAAAATCAAAATAAAGTTTATCAAGCTGCGATCTTGTTAAATTAGATGAACCAATATTAAAAGATTCATTATCAGCATCTTCAGAAGTTAAAAAATCCTTCATAATAAAGTCACAATGAACATATTTTAAGTCAGATTTTACAAGAAAGTATGGTAATTGTTTTTGAAATTTTAAATTATCCAAAGTTTTATTAATGACAGCTCCTTTATGCAGTTCGTTTTTAATAGAAACTGTTTCGTCTAATTTACTTGAAAATACAAATAAAAATTTCTTTATTGCTAATGGAGCTTTAATCAGCTTGGAAAAATAATTATCAGTATTGATAAGGTTGGAAATAATGGTTTTATTTTTACAAAATTTGTTGACTTTGTAATTATCTTTTTAGTAGCATCTGTTTTTTTAATTTCATTTAACTTGATTGAAACACAGAAATTGCTATTTCTATAGAATAAACTATCACAATCTTTTATTTTAAAATTAAGTTTTGATTTATTAATCAAGGAAAGTTCATAATTAATAAGATCAAACTTGGTCTTAGAATTTTTCTTTTTCAATAAACTTATGAAGCATGGATAATTATTAATAATATCACGACGCTCATTTTTATTGAAAATACGTGGAAGGTAATTGGAGTTGAATCTTTTCGCATTTAAAACATCCTTAGTTACATTAACTTTAAAATTTTTAAACTGTGTATTAATAGGATTTAAAGGACTATTTTCTGCATTTGAAACTTTTTCAGTATTATTAAATAATTCATCAACTGATGATTCCTTATTATATTTATTTAAGACATTTTCTGAAACAAGATTATAATTAGATGAGATATTTAAGTCATCATTATTATCGAAATTAATTTTATTTAGTATATTTAAATTACAATTATTATCATTAAAATCAGAATTACTCAATTTACTCTAAACAATATCAAACTTACTATTCATTCTCAAAACATGCTCTTCAAGTTCAATTAGCTTCACCGAAAGTGGCAATATTTTGTTTGAAAGTGCTTGCTTATCACATTCGTCGAACAATTTTTCAGGATCCATTGCATTCGTTGAAGGTGGCAATTTATTATCACCGGTTGATTTATTTGACAGTAAATCCAAAGATAGATCTGGATGAATTGGCTTTGCCGAAAGTGGCAATTGATTATGTCGTTTGATCTTTGAGAGATAAAATCCAATAATTGCTGGGAACAAATTATCTGATTTTCTAAAATTGTTTTAAAAATAACCAGTTCTGATGAATTATTATTCAATTTATTTGATGCAAATTGAGCTTGCACTACCGAAAGAGATTGCGTCATCGTGTTGTGTGAGAGAAGATTCAAGATCAAGGAAAACTTTATTTGATACCAACAATTTCACAATGATTCACCACAATTATGGTACATTGATAGTTTATTTAATTAAAAATAATTCACTCAAAACTTAAATTTGAACACTGGATTTACAAAATTCAATATTTTAAGAAAATAATTCATAAAGTTTAAAATTTCAACTTAACTAAATGTAAAAAATTAAATTATACAAGAAATATACTTTACCAAATATACTTTACCAATTTCTAAAAAATTTGAAATTTACAGAAAATAAAATTTACAGATTTATATTCTATTAAAAAATTTAATTTTGAAAATAAAAAATAATTCGCCCACGATAGGATTTGAACCCTTGACTCAACAAATTATTACCGACACGGTTGTCATAACAGCATAGAGTTTTCCCCCGGAGACCTTATTGCTGGACCGTCGATAGACTGAGAGTGGCCATGAGGAAGGATTAAAATCTATTAACATAAAAAGAAACATAATATGAATAGTTAGGAGGAAAAAAGAAATTAGAACAATGATAATTGTACGAAAAATCTTGTTGATTAATTATTGTTATATTGGCAGAAAACCACCAGGCAAAACCGACTATACAAATACTATAGAAGGAGAATAGGTAGTTACGAAAAGCAAAACTAAACGATAATTAAACATTTTCCTAAAGTATAATATTTTTTCGTCTCTGAAAAATCAAGGCATTAAAGTTGGAGTTTTTTTTATAGAAATGAGTATGAGTCGTCATATAATTTTGATAAATATTTAATTTTTTTTGCTATTTTATTAAATTTTCAATTACCTCCAATAAAAGTATGGTTATATAATCTCAATATTGAAAATACATTTATTGAAATGCAATCATTTGTATTTGCATTTCACAAACCATAATATTTATTTGTAATGGGTATCGCCACTTTAATTGTTCTAGGCGGTGGAGTTCGCCTTCTGCCCTTTGCCGGAGCTCTCGTGCGGGGTTTCGACCCGGCTCCCGCTTAATGAGGATGCTGGGGAGTTCGACGTCTTCTCCTGACCCGTTAGCTTTCCGGCTTGGCCACTCGGGTGTACCATAAGTCGATATGGTATATCCCCGATCCCATAATGCTTGCCGATATCTCCCGGCAAATCTGGTCGGCACTGTTAAAGTAGTGCGATCCACATCCTCCCAATCACTGTTATGGGTACCTGATGATAATGAAATTAATAGTTACAAACCTAAATCAATTGCTTTCCAGATGATAACTAATATAAAAGTGTAATGAAATTTTTGGGAATTTCTGAGCCAAATTATTAATCAAAAACCCAAAAAATATATAGGTACGATGTGGTTTGAAAAACTAATTAGTTATGGTTAACTACAATGTTTATCTAAATTAAAGTGTAATCATTTTATTTCTAATGATTTAAAAATCCTAATAGGAATTATTATAAAGAGTAAATAATATTAGTATTCTAATTATTACAATAAGAAAATTTATTAATTCTAGCAATCCACTGTGTGATGAAACTGAAAAATCAAATAATTCTAAAAACTCAAGTGTCATATTAATAATATCTAATTGAATAATTCCATGAAGCTAAATACCCGAATAATAAGGTAGAATTAAGTCACGCTAAATAATCTAAACAGCCTCAAAAGGAGAATTTCCGAGATACATAATTTAAAATAATATAATGCTCTGACCAAAAAATAAAACAGTCATATGAATAAATCTAATTGAAAAATTAAAATTTCAAACTATTCGTGAATTTCCGGAAAAATTGTTGGATTATTGGCGATTAGATTTACGGACATTCTCCGTATTATTAAACTGGCTCATTTTTCTATTTCAGATTCTTAATTTGAGCAGAAAATGACTGACAAGGGATAACGAGAATTTTGATTAGTCGGGTTGGTCGGACATTTGTCGGCTTGGATCTTCAATCAGAGAATTTTTCCTCGCCTTCATCCTATTAGTTTCGCTTGTTGATATTGTTGACATTGGAATATCCGACATAACTTTCTAGATTGTATATAGTTCAATTTACTATATATACAGGTTGCATCGATTGGTGTGTGTTGCCACGTGGCTGAACTGAAATTTCGGCGAGACTGGTGATTGGCGGATTTCTTCTTCACTTTTTCTATTGATCGGCGGGCAGCAAAATCTTCTGAGTGGCTTATACACACACCGACTGTGTTTCAGAAAATTTTCTTGCTCAGTTGCCGAGCTATCCTGGTGTATGCTGCCACGTGTTCGCATGCTGATTTTCTGGTAATAATGACGGTCTGTCAATTTATCGATTTGAGAAAGAAATCTCTCTATTTTCTACCACTCTATTGGTAGATATTTCTCTCCATCTTGTCTTTGGTATTTCATGCCACAAATATTTCATTTATTATTCCTTCGAGTTCGTTTTTAGATCGGCTTATTGATTGTTGAAGTTTAGTTTAATCAATTTATTTTTGAGGTAACCAAGTTATTTAGATGTTTAAACTCCTTTTCGTCAGAGATATTTCCCGGCAAATCAGTCTCATCTGGGAATTCAATCAGATCTCATTTAGTATTCGTCGCAGTCTAGCGTCGGTGAGGATATCTCTCAACATTTCGGATCTATGTATTTTTATATATTCATGGTTCAAATTTTTTTACTTTCGTAGATAGATATTTTCTGGACTTCTGTTAGACGCATTGATATTTAAATTATAGTGGAATGTAGCCGGCACGCATTGTTCTAATCATGTAAGCTCGGACGTGTGGGGTCGATAGTTTCGAGAAGATCTATTCATAATTATAACCAGATGTTATTTGCATTACAGGTTGTAATATACGCGGGATCGATAATCATTTTTTCCAGGTTCTTTTGTTATTGAGTGAGTTAATTAAAACAGTCGTTTAATGAACGGGTTTTTATGAGATTATCGATTAAAAGGAACTCATTATCTGTTAATAAATCTTAGGATTACTATTTACGGATTACTTATGATGGTGAGTAAACCAGTTTCCGGTCAAAATTTACGAAAGGGTTGATTTTTATTGAATAATAACTCGTTAGATTTTTCGTTTAGTCCTATCTTTTTCAAATTAATAATACATTGTAAGGTTTTTGCTCAATTTAATGGTATATTATCTATTGATGATTTATAAGACTCTTTATTTAACTGCAATCTTATTTTATTTGATCAACCATGATTTTTAAGATTATTGGTCTAGTTTGGTCTTATTTTACGTAACCAACAAGGATTTGTTACGATTATTTAGTCTAGTTTAATTCCAATTTAAGTAATCAGTAATGATTTTTAAGATTATTTAGAAGCTCAATGCATCGATTTACGCCAGCCCCTTCCCGTTAACCTCAAGTTGATCCTAGGAAATCTTTATGGTGATGTTAGATTTTAAGAGTGCCCACTGGACTACTCTGTGTTGATATTTTAGCCGTTGAGTAATAATATTTTAGGTCGATTTTTCGGGAGTAGGTAGAAAGGTAGGGAACCAAAAGATTGCCCCCCGATCCCCCTTCTGCCCCTATGATAGTGAGTGAATTGACGTTCGAGTCCGTCGTTACCCACGGCGAGATCTCTCACGGGTTATAGCTGTTGGCAGACTTACACCGCACTTACACTGCTCGAATCTTTATGTAATATTTTAGTAGCTTGTCGGTGTGTGGCTGTGGGCCGGAAAAATTTCGACTTAATAAATAAATTCATTTATATATATATTTGATCAGTATTAATTTCATTTTCAACCATCGTTCACATCCATTTCACACCAATTAGTAAGTCATTCTTGCTTACTTTTAATCAATAAATTTATTCGAATTATACGAGTGTCGTCGTCGAGTTTCACAAAACTAGTTCAAGAAATGATTTGTCCGTTAAAAACTGGTTCAACTGATTCGAGTTATTAAAACCGAATAATTTTTGGTTTTTTGGTGTGTGTTTTTTTATGTGAAAATGAATCGGTATATATACCTATTCTGTGATCCTAACCTTGCGTGTTAAATTTGATGTAGTAAATCAAAATTTGACCTTGGGAATTTCTTTGTATTTTCTAACTTTAATTTTCTTATTTTTTGATTTGCTTTGACAATTTGTTCTTTTTAATAAATAATTGAATTGTTTCCAATTCAAATTATTTAATTTTAGTTCTAACTTGAATGAACTTTTGTTTCTTTAAGTAAATTGTCAATTTTTCGGTCAAATATTTCGTGTTTTCGTGTTATTTCTGTGTTTGTTTCGTGTGGATCTTGTTGCGTTCTATTATTATTTTATTCATTTTTATGTCTTTTAATTTAATATTTTCATTATTTCTTTCTCATATTTTAGCATGGTTAATTGATGTTTTATGGGTCTGATTTTAAATTTACGTGCTGTGTTTGCGTGCTATTACCGATTCATTTAAACAAAATTGTGTTTTGGCCCAACAATCATATGAAAATCATCGATACCGTACGACCAGGACACGGTTTTGTTTAAATTAATCGGTAACACGCACGCAAATACAACATGCAGATTTAAAATCAGACCCATAAAACATCAATTAACCATTCTAAAATATGAGAGAGAAATAATTAAATATAAAATCGAGAAACACAAAAGTAAATTAAAATAATAACAAAGTGCAACAAGATCCACACAAAAATAAACACAAAAATAACACGAAAACAAGAAAATTTGACCGAAATTTGACATATTACCAAAAAAAGCGAAAGTCCGTAAAAATGGAACTAAAATTAAATAATTTGAATTGGAAACAATTCAATTAAGATTTAAAAAATAAAATTGTCAAATTAAATGACGAAAATAATAAAATTAAGATTAGAATTTACCAGAAAATTACAAGGTCAAATTTTGTTTTACTACATCAAATTTAACACGCAAGGTATATATACCGATTCATTTTCACAGAATTTTAATCAGTTTTTGTAACTAAAAACTCAGTTGGAACAGAAAAAATTTTCAACGTGAGTGAAGGAATGCTCAAAACCTTTCTCCACGTCG
The DNA here is from genome assembly GCA_022537955.1 of Schmidtea mediterranea. Classification (NCBI taxonomy): domain Eukaryota; kingdom Metazoa; phylum Platyhelminthes; order Tricladida; family Dugesiidae; genus Schmidtea; species Schmidtea mediterranea. The sequence goes on from CM039680.1 coordinate 90,073,974, forward strand.
CGTCCATACAACCTCATATGAGCTCTGTTTGGGCGTCGGTGTGGTGGAAGATTTGTAATGATGCTTGATGATTGATGTACATTAACTACGAATTATCACACGATATTATATTTCAAATAAAAGTTCTTAGAGTAGAATACTTATATCGAAATATTTCCGGCCCACATCTGACACATCACCGCAAGACAATAAACTATACTTACCCCAACAGAATTGTGTAAGTGCGGTGTAATTCCGCCAATAATTCGTTCTCGTGAAGGCTTCGGCGTGAGAACGCAGTATATTCCGTATAAGGGAAGTTGTGTTGAAGAGGGAACAGTCTTTTGGCTGTTCAATCATCACTCAATTCCAAAAAATTCGACCTTAAATTATAATAACAAAATCGGCTCAAATCCTAAACACTGAGTAGTCCAGTGGGCACTCATCAATTTGTAACATCAACATAAATTCGCCAAGGATCGATTAAGGGAAGGTGACGGGGAGTTTAATGACAAGAATTGTTATTATGATTTCTAAATTACTTTATTTTGTTGTGACTTCTAAGTATGGACTATGACTATTAAATGATTATGATTTTAGTTTTAATTATTAAAACTTATTATAGCCCCATTTCAATGATTCTACTCGTAAAATAACCTGACCCTACGATATTAAAATGCTAACCTATAGGACTCAAAGTCTGATTCTGTAAACCCAATTAAAATCACTGACAATTTTCCTTGTAAGAAAATAACGTTGAAAATTATTTGTATTCAGTCGATACATTACGAGTTTGAAAAATTAAACTGGAAAAATTGTAGTAAAATTAAAAGAAACTCCGTTTAGATCGTCTAACGTTGTCTAAGTATAACCCAGAATGAATTCATGATCAAATATGATTCCCCAATTGCCAAGATAAAGTAATAAATAAAACCCCAAAATTATACTCACCAATATATATAGAAGGAAAACCAACCCTTAGTTCATTAAATAGGTATGTTTTCTAAAGCCTAACGTTACGTAAAGGAAAACTATCGGAAATTTAGTAAGCGAAACGTAATCCATAAGTAATTACCATAGCTATCGATCATACTAATGAGATGGCAGCGAAAAATATCGATTAAGACAAATTTTGTACTAAACCCCACATATGTTGACAAACGAGAATGACCTTAAAGGGTGTATATACAAATATATAAAATAATCATACGAGTTCTCCGGTTAAAATAAAAATCAAATAATTTACAAACCCTCCGCGAGAATTCATCAGTAAACAAATCAATTAAAATATCCCTCATAAATTTACATAATAAAGATTCAAACATCACAAATAAACCACAAACAAAGCAAGTTCCACGACGAAATAACATTCTGGTTTTATTCTTTAGTATTAGGTCTTGATAACAAACGAAGGGGTCTTCCAAATTCGTATGACAAAGACCACCACCTGAGAATGAGACATTAAATTTGATCAGAACGGCCCTAAGATTACCGAATTTACGACTGATAATACTAATAATCAAAACATACCCAAGTAGCCGACGAACGATCTTAATCTCAGCCCATCTATAGCTCCCGAATGAAGGCTCATACACCGAGTAGTGTTACTCCAATGAATTTCATAAATAAAGAAGAACGGCCAGCTCTTAATAAATTATGAAAACAATCCACCACCAAGATGAATATATCGATGACCCGGCATTTCTCCAAAATGCCAATAGAAAGATTCCAATCGAAAATCGGTGTGCAATGTTCCTTCACCTAGGCTAATACGGAGACACACTGACAGGTGACCTTTGATGTCAGTGTGTGTGCAGAAAGACAGTTTAGACTCTCTTATAATTCCGAGATGTGCACACCATTTGACCTGACATTCAACGAGAATGCCGATCGATCGGGAAACCGATGTAGCGTATCTCGCATGTATCATTTCAGAGACGTGCATACACACGAGCAATTTGCAGTAGTAGTAGGTTTGCCCGTGATAGTTACGAATTGTGCTTTACTCTCTACCTAACCAGATAGACACACTCTCCCTGATATAAGCGGTTACCGCATTCCAAAATTTTATTTCACCGTTTTAATGGCTAACACCTCGCGATGCACAACTTCTTCGGGAAATGGTTTACGAAGGACCAACATCGAACCAATCCATACAGAAACTCAAAGAAAGACAAGAGACGGTAAGTTCCATAAACCATTAGGTTTGAAATTAATTAATTTTCTGAGGACCACATACCTGAAGTTAACCCAAATGGATACGCACAAGTCCCGAAGGCGACGTTGAGTTAAAGTTTTTCAATGAATTTATTATGTTATCAAATACAGTTTGTATTCTCCCATTTGTCTAAATGACTTCAAATGATTTCCCAACAGAATTAAATGTTAATTCCAAACCCAGCCAGTGAGAATAAGGAAACCATTTAAGAATTTTCGCTATTTTGCAACCATGATTCGACTTCATGCTAGACCATTCATGGAGGAGATTGTGAATTCCGGACTTTGTGGGCCATCAGTGGTCGTGATATGCCAAGATAGAGAACGAGTTATTTCCTTGCAGAGTTTTAGCTCTAGTTCCTCATTTTTGGTGATGCTAATTTGGTGACCTAACATGCTAATCTCAAATGTTCATAGGGTAAATTAGACGAGGGACACTTACGGAGCGTAATTGGTTGTATGATCTTGGTGTTGAGTGTCTATTTTTCGCAGGAATAATGATTTTATATTGCAACTACTTGATTTCAAATATTACACCTGATGATTTAGACTTGGAGCGATTAGAAGACCTCACTTAGACAAGACGTAGGTTTGGACTAATACGAACTTCCTTTAAATATATTCTCTGATTTTTCCTTTAATCATGTTTAAAATATTAAGCGAATTATGATAGTGACCTTCCGACTTTTGTATTTAGATTTATTGAAATAGATAGTAGTTCGGTTAATGATATTTACGATAATGTCATTTATTTTTTGTAGTTATTTGAAACTTTTCTGAAGATGATTTGGTGTGAGAATGTATCTTTCTTCATTTAAAACGCAATTATCTTAGTTACGATTGAACCACTGGTGGTACACAGAAGCTGGAAGTTGCTATGAGGGTGCGAAATAGTTAAAACGTTATCGACGAAAGTGAAGCTATACCACGTTAAAATACCATGACGTTCATAATAATGAGTCTCGGCGAACAGAACAGGGTAAGTACATACACTTCAAACGGTTTAGGAGTACCTCTAGGAACACGAAAATAGACTATCCCGTATTTTCTTCATAACCCAAGAACGTGAATAATTAACACTCTCATCGATAGACGAAACATTCCCAACCTGATCAATGGAATTTACCGCAACATTCTAACACAGCAATTTTGAAGACTGTAACAAAAACTTAAAATGACGTTTATATTATTGTTTAGACAACTCGTGAATTGACGCATCCCGGGTTATTGCACGGTTCCCCGCTCACTCGGCCGCCAGATGTAGGCAAGCGATGTGGGACGCGGGATTTTCCATTTCTCCAGTGCGAGAGACACGATTAGGCACACAAAGAGATGAGATGAGGTCGAACTCCCTTATGTAACGATAGAAATGGAGCCCGGCCGCAACCTGGCCCGGGAGATCCAAGGCCAAGCCGAGTTCCTATTGGCGCGCCTCGAAGAGTACCAGAAAGAAATCGACAGACAGGTGGAGAAGGCCAGACAATATCTGAGACAGGTCAACACAGATATATCGGTGGGCAAAATACCCAGTACGGATGGGTACGCCCCCCGCTACAATGTATCATACGAGTTACGCGACCCGAAATTGAGGTAAAGGAATATGGCTATCAACGTGGTGGTTCCGCGACGAATCCTGCCTAGAGAGCTGCGGAATGAAGATAGACCTATAGAAAATCGCCGTGACCACCCATATGCGCGCGAACGTTGCGGCCGGAAATGAAATTAAAAATATTGCAAGCTAGCTCATCGGTGTATGATTTAAATAAATGTTTAAAATAAGATTTTCTTTCATTTACTTTCCGTGTTTCGATAGTAACCTGTAAGGGAGTAAATAAGGAAACATTATAGCGTACTAAATAACAAACCGTATTAATAAATTGACAAATATTTCGGTAATTGACAGCGACACAAAAAGGTTTGGCTGAAGAGAAAACAACTCAACCAGAATCAAAAACACAAATCCGAGGCCTGGAAGTGGCACTAGTAGCATGTCAAGAGGGCGTGGCGGTGACTTACCCCTTGGTATTTGCGCCAGCTCAACTGGCCTACCGAGAAGCAACTGGCGTCACCAAGCCCGCGAATAAACCGATCAAGCATCGCCCCAGGAAAGCAGAGCGAGCGAAACGCCGCGCAGCAAAGATCCAAGATTAACAATTACGAAATTGTTTGGTTTATTTTTCTTAATAAATGTTTTACCTTTGTTAAATTTTGGGAATTCGCTGCAATAAGATAGAGTGTAATTAACTGGAATTGTGAACAGTTTTCAGAAAGAGATTCCCAATGAACGCAGAATCAATCACGCTAGTAAGGGACCTAAAGCTAGGAAAGCCCACATGAACCTTCTAACGGTAGTGCGTTGGACCCATATTGAGGTCAGACCAGAGTAGTTTCTGTGGGGCGCTCACCTTTGGCGATCTCAAAACCAGTGGTCACACTACCAACGTTGCTTAGCGACGGATAACCATTGGGGGCGAAGAAAAGTTATATCTGGGGTTAACGTTAGTCCAGGCCATAAACCGCACAATTCGAAAAGTTGGGTACGTCAGTGAGCATTTCCATGACTAGCGAGAATTGTTGGTAGATGAGATTGTGTGTTTTACTAGTAACACCCCTTGTTCCTATGACGAACTATGACTAAAAATTGAGAAAATTTAATAAACTAGCGTGTATGTTGAAAATCTAGTTAGCATTCGTCTGTCTCTGATAATTACCAAACCATCGAAATTTATGTCCTTATTTTTCATTTTCAAAAGGATGGAAAAATCTATGGTAATTAAATCAATAAAAGTACATCTTACCTTTAGAGAAAATTTCACGGTTCAGTGTACCAGAATTAACAAGACATAACGCCTATCCCGATTATAATTATCAATATTATATTAGCATTATTATTATCTGTTATTGGGTTATGATTATTATTAATGTAGCTATAGTTATTATTATCGTTAAAATTATTATTAGTATTATTATTGTTAATATTATTATTAATATCATTATGGTTACTATTACCATAAACTATTCCCATTATGGTTATTGATTTTCCCATTTTTGTCAACATTATTAATATTACTAACACTATTGATTTCAGTATTAGACTATGGACACTATGATTTTCATTATAATCATTGTTATTTGAACTATCATAATTAACATTTTTACTAAGATTTTCATTATTATCTCTACTAGAATGATTATTGTTATTGCTATTATTATTAGTAATGTTATCTTTAGGGATTATTCATTATCGTTATTAGCATGGCTATTGTTTCTTTCACTCCAATGTTTACCTTTGTCATTACTACAATCAGCAGGGTGATTATTAGTGTTACTACAGATCTTATGACGATCTTAATATTGCTGTTATGACCATTATTATGGACAATGTTTTGATTATTAACATTATCCGTACATCATTATAAACCCTAATAGATCCAGCTAATCTCACAATTGCTGTCACTACTATTTCTATCATTAATTCACCTTTTAGTGATGAGACTATTGTCGGAATTCTGATGGTAAGGTGGTTTTCCTATTCAATTGATTTTTCTTATTATCCTGTTTCAATGGATTTAAAGAATTAATAATAATTCAAATTACCAAAATGAAAGTCATCATTATCACATACTATCCCACGATCTCACCATGACCCTAAATCTTTCGAGCGAGAAGGTAATCGAAAAAACAGGTTTACGTTCAGGTGAAAACCTGTTAATATGAATATTCTTATGACCCCACGAAATCACGAATTACACAATTCAGTGATAATAGCGTTTCTCGTTCACCACTGATTATGCGTCATCAGGGGCTTCAAGGTTTTCAAATGTAACAAGAGAAAGTCTCTGAGGGCAGTGATGAGGCCTATTCTAGTTGTGCAACAGTGGAAATAGTTTTTAATATTATTATTTCAAGTTAATCCTTTGTATGATTATTTACTACATAATTAGAAACAATATAATTTAAATTAGTGCAAACCACCAAAGCGGATTTCGAGAAGTTTCGCAAGGATGTAGCCAAATATCATGAGGAGGCTATGAATCAATCCCAACGTGCAGAGTCCTTCGTGTGGCGCTGTAGACACATGAAGGAGACTTGGATCCGCCCTGATGAGGTGAAGAAACTCCATCAGCAAATATCCCAAATGAAGCGGCTATATAAATAAGAACTCATGCTGTCCAGAGCTTTGAAGGTCAAAATCCGACAACAAGCTCGCACAATAGCGGTGGGTTTCTGGGTGTTGATATTTTGAGACTATATGGTTGTTACCCAGACAACCCCATACAAATATTTCTTTCGCTTACCACTCGGCACCCGTTGCTAAGCAACGTTGGAACTGTGTTCGAGTGGGTAGATCGTCCGCAAAAAGTGAGCGTTATTGCTAATGCTATAATTGACCGAACGATCCATGGGTCCAACGAGCTGCCGATAGAAGGCCTGTGCTCGATTTCGATTTTTAGGTCCCCTTATTTTCCTATCTCCTTCAAAAGTTAACCTATACTCTCATATCATTTATCTTTATGTCCATTCACCTAGTCCTTCTCATCGTTGTCCGCGTTGATGATTTTTTTATGGCCTGTGAACCTTTTGTTATGTTAAATATTCACACACTAGCTCTCTTACCCTTATCCCTATTATAACTACAATGTTCTCTATTATTGATACTAGTATTGTCATTGTTACTATTATATATATTACCTTTATTAATTGTTACTACTATTACATTTATTATTATTCCTATTACTATAAATACCATTATATTTATTATTATTACTACTATTATTATTATACTATTATTAAATTTATTATTATTATTATTATTATTATTATTACGATTATTACCCTTATTATTACTATTATTATAATTACCATTATCCTTACTATTATCATTATTATTATTAAGTTTTTTGTAGGGATCCGTCCTTTTTCCTCAGAGTTAAAAAATGTTTATTGATATACAACATTAGCCGTAGTCCATCTGTATTTTTCGGTTTTCGTTAAAGTATTTTTGTAAATTCAAAAATTTTAGCAGCGTTCCGCCCTAATTATACGGTTCATCACTATTCTACAGTTTTCGACAAAGTATTTTCATTGACTCGGAAAATTTGAGCAGCGTTCCGCCCTTATTTTACGTATTCCATTTTTACGTTTGTTGGGCCAGAACGTAAACGGCCTTGAGGAATGTTTAAATGGATCAGTAACACACACGCAAATACAACATGCAATTTAAATAAACCTATGAAACACCAATTAAACCCTATAAAATATGAGAAAAAGGGAATTAAATATCCTCGATAGAGCTCTGCTTGGGTGTCGGTGTGGGGGGAGAGGTATTTTCGTTTTATGTTATTATATGTAATATTATGCGATTTTATGGATTGGCGATAGATGGTAACTATGTTCATTTTTGTTTATAATTAATAAATATTATTAATATTAATCCATTGTTTTTACATATTTAAATAAACTAAAATAAATTTTTGTCGAAATTTTTCCGGCCCACAGTCAACACATAACACAAGAAAGCAAAATCTACATAGTACAGATTTGTGTAAGAGCGTGGAAAATCGCCAATGATATGTACCCGTGAAGACTCAGCGTGCGGAACGCAGGAGTCGTAACGTCAATATTATCCCTATAGCTGAAAAGAGAAATAAGGAAGAAGTCTCTGGCTGCTTCCTCGTTTCTCATTTCTGTAAAATCGACCTAAATTTATACTACATACGGCTCAAAATCATCACACCGAGTAGTCCAGTGGGCACTCAGTAAATATACCGTAAACACAAGCTGCGCCTAAGATCTATTAAAGGGAAAGGGTACGGGAATCAATTAAAGTGAAATCATTGATATAACTACGTTGAACTAATATTTCGAAATAAATTAAATAAAAACATTGGTATAATTAAATTGACTTCATATTTTGAACTAAATTAGTAAAAAATTATTAAATAAATAACTCAACGATTCGGTTAAATTAATTTATAAATTAAAATAACCATTGATTATAGGTAAGGTAACAATTGAATGATTTATTGCTTACGATTAGAGTAGTTCCTTTATCAAATTGTCAGAATTTAGTAAGAGTAAAGTGATTAAGTTATTATAATTAGGGATAAACAGTAAAGCCATAACAAGTAAATCATTGATCAAATTAGTTTTGATAGAGATGAAGTAACGATTGAGTAAAAGCATGTAATTGAATTATTAGTTAAAAAACGAAGTAGCTTATTGAGTAGCCAAGTCCAGGATTTAAAAAAGGAAAACAATTGACTACCACTAAAGTAATTCTTGGGTTAGATGATAAAATAATTGATAAATTACTTCAGAGTTTAATATTAAAATAAAAATGAATTGGTTACTTGAAAAAATGGAATTAACTCCGAGTCATTGATAAAAATCTTGAATTAACTGAATCGTTGATATAAAGTAAAGCTCGCATTATGAATAAATTAAATTTGTAGATAAATTACATCAACGGGATAAAATTTTTATTAATTAAGTTCAAAGTAAGACGAACAGAATTTTACTTAAGAAACTGATAAGTCCAAGATCCAAAATATGAGAAAATATATTCCGTAGATATCGTAATGAATAACTAAAATCTTCGAAGCTTCAAAATCCATTCTCCCTTGCATACTAAATATTCCATCGTCCAATAAATAGCGAATAACATCGTTGATAAGTAATAAAGGGTCATCCCAACAATCAAGTAGAGAGTAGACTCTGAATCCCTATAAAGACGTCAGAAATTGTGCGAAATTGAATCCCAAATTAAACTACCTACCACTTACTCGACCGTTATGCTGCAGTACTTGAAGATCACCCTTGACGAATTCAACAAGAAATGCTTGACGAAATTCTAAACGAATAACATTAAAAAATAAGATATAAAATACAAAACTTACCAGATCGTGAAATGTCGAATTTTCGTCAATCGCCGAAAATTAATCACTAATTATTCGATGAACGGAAATAGCTAGATTCCGCCGGTTATACATTCCAGGCGTAAACAAATCAATGTTAATAATAAATAAACCAATTTATTTCGAACAATCAATAATTTCAGTATCCGGCAAATCGACTAAAATAATGGGAATTAATTCGCAATCAGAGGGAGTAATTAAAAGGCCAGAAGCATTCTTGGAAGGAGACGGACTGACGGAGCTGGTCGCCATGCATAGTGGTAATTCATTGTTGAATTTTCTAATTATCGCTTTTAATAATAAATAAACGATTTTGATTGTAAAACTTCTCGGTAACATTATTAAATAATTTGTAGTTTCAACTAGCATTAATTTCAATAAACTATTTATATCACGATGCATCATTCGTTAGGCGGCAGAGTGCACAGTACCGCCAATTTGGACGGCTCTGTAACAAGATTTGTAATCTGACGTCGAATTAGGACGAATAGTCCCGTAATTGAGTCCCCTTGAGGAAAAATAGACTGGTTATTTCAGTAACCAAAAGAACTATCAACTACAGTTTAAACACTCACTAATAAACGTACTCGATTGCTCAAGGAGATTGTTGGTAGGGAAGAAGGGATCCTAATGGATAGGAATCATAAGGACGCTTACACATCAAACAACGTAATATGACTTCTCCTTGACCCATGATAGGTTTAGTTACGAAACCCCTTACTCAAGACCTTAAATGACGAAACCCCATGATATTAAATACTCAAATATTTCAAGGGAAGTATCTTCCCGCAATAACCTGAAGTCACAACCCATGTTAAATCCCATTAGCCGAAATTCCAAGTAGAATAATATCGATAATCACATTTCTGAGGCTTCCCCGTAAATGAATATTCAATGACGATATTTAATTTCAGCTCTCAATGCTACACTCTCCCTCGCAGATCGCTGGAGATGGGCTTGGGCCCAACACCGCCAAGAGCGATGCCCGGAATTTCCGCCGTCGAAATTCCTCGACCGGGAAAATCTGGGAGTGGGCACATCTACGTAATGGAGCCCGTCAGAAGAAATACTCCAGCAGGCCCGACAGCAATTGGAAGACTTGTTGTCTCAACAGCGAGATTTGGATTCTCAGGTGGCCCGAGCTCGCCAGCATTTGGCAAATGTAGAAGAAGATTTGCTGGCGGGTCGGATTGCCAACTCATACTGGCACCCCCAACAGACCTCACCAACCAGTACACGCAGCACTAAAAGGCCGACGATGGCCATTTCCGGCTTCACACCTGAAGAGTGGGTAGCGAGCAAATTCCCCTAACAGTCGTAACAATCCTGTGTTGTTTTGAACCAACATTATTGAGTTGTGTTTTCTCGTGATATTAATTCTTAGCAAATAAAATTTATAACTTATTGTTAGTTGTTTCTGCCAGGTAAAGTTCTTCCTCGTTGTATCCGAATTTTGTTTAAATAAAATTAATATGATGTGCTTATACTCGTAATATGAATCTCTAGAGTTAATTTTGTTTATGATAGCTATGAACCCAACTCAGTTATTACAACGGGAACTATCCCGAGCACAGCAGAGCAATCGGACGCTTTATGGACAGATTATACAGCTGACCAAGGAGGTCCAACAAGTGAAGTCTACCTGGGCGAACCCGGCCAGGCAAAAGTCCGTCTACCAACGCCTAACAGCGGCTCAAAGGGGCTGGGCAGAAGAGCGCCAGTTAAATCAAAGTCTCCGGACTCAAATTCGAGGGCTGGAAGTCGCCCTGGCGGCGAGTCGGGAGGGGCAAGCGGTAACTTACCCGCTCATCTTCGCCCCATCCCAGTTATCCTACCAGACGAAGACCCACGATCCTACACCTGTCAAAGATTCTCCAACCGCCCCATCCAGCAGTCGTCGACCGGGACGTAAAGAACGTGCCCGCCGCAAAGCCGAACAACTAGTGGGCAAAAACCCATTGTGAATAATTGTCTTGACAGACGAACTACATTTTTCCTTGAAACTATATTTGTGATTAAATCGAATTTTGTATATGTTCCATATAATTAATTAAAATGGAATGATCATCGAAAGGTCGTAAATGCTCTCCTTATGTCGTTAAAACGATAGTATTCTTCTCCTATTAGTAAGCATAAATCTCAAATCTCTACATAAGGGACCAAATGATCAAAAGCGAGCACAGGTCTTCTATCGACAGCTCGTGAACCCGAGGGTTGTCCGAGCAATTACAGTACTAGCGATAATACTCAATTTTTGCAGGCAATCCCCCACTTGAACACATTACCAACGTTGTCTAGCAACGGGTGCCAAGTGGCAGCTAGAATCATTTTGTATGGCGTTACTAGGGCAACCATAAGGATAAGCAAGATTCGAAACCCTGTAACCCACCACGTTACTATTTTTGTTAAGTATTTGAATTAATTCGGAAAATCTGAGCAGCGTCCCGCCCATATTTTCCGCCTCAACTCAAATTAATTTATTTAATTCTTATTTAAAAACATTATTTTTCATGATTTTGGTCGTTCTGATTAATCTTTTTCCGATGTGGTGGGTTACAAGGTTTCATATCTTGCTTATCTTTATGGTTGTCCCAGTAACGCCATACAAAATGATGCTAACTGCCACTTAGCACCCGTTGCTAGGCAACGTTGGTAATGTGTTCAAGTGGTGGATCGTCCGCAAAAATTGAGTATTATCGCTAGTACTGTAATTGCTCGGACAACCCTCGGGTTCACGAGCTGTCGATAGAAGACCTATGCTCGTTTAGCTCTGTCCCATGTGTAAGGAAAATCCATGATCGAATGTGGAGAGATGGTTAGAAATCATAATGCAAGTGTTCCTATTAATACCTGTACGTACGTGCATTTAGGAAATAATTTAACTACAACTAATTTATTGAAATCGACGTAACGAATAATTATCGTGAGTTAATGGGTGGATTTGCTGCTCGGCGTCGAGCACGCTCTTTGCGTCCCGGCCGACGATTATTTGATTGAGTGGTGGACGGATCTGCTGGTCGAGGATTCTTTTGCGCCATCTGGGACGGGGCGAAGACGAGCGGGTAGGTGACCGCTTCCCCCTCCCGACAAACTGCTAAGGCGACTTCTAATCCTCGGATTTGAGTGCGCAGGCTCTGATTGAGCTGTCGCTCTTCTGCCCAGCCTTTCTGTGCCGCCGTGAGTCGATGGTAGACCGCTTTCGTTTTTGCTGGATCTGACCATGTTGCCCTTATCTGCTGCATTTCTCGGGTCAGTTGGATAATTTGTGTGAGCAGCTCCGCGTTTGACTGCCTCGCGTGATCTAGTTCAGTTTGAAGGATTTGTAGGGAAGACATCACTATAAAAAAAGAAAATCTTTTAATTTCTTATTGGCTTAAATAGATCATAATTCATTCAATTAAACAAAATTATAGGACAAGTTTATATATGGGGAGAAATAACACGAACGACTTTTAAATAATAAATTTTTTTTAAATCACTTAAGGCATAAACATTGTAATGTTTGCAGTTATTCTTCGGTAAAGTGTCTTTTCAAGCTTTTCTTTAGAGCCGCCACCGTATAGGGTCGTCGGGTATCGCGGACTGGGCGAGGTGGGTAGGTTTCGATAATCCGCCCGGCGAGGATGTCTTCTTCTACGTTGGCGAGATACATCCTCGCCTTGACCACTTGTAGATCCACCTGTTCCTGCACCCGTTCCCATTGGGTGAGGAGATTCCGCGCATTGATATACGTCTCCGCTGCTGGATATTGTTGTCCGGCGAGTCCACACGGGTCTCTCTCCAAGCCTAGTATCCGCCAAGTAGTAGGATACGGCCACTGTTGTCGTAGCTGGTCGAACATTTCCGTAGTTGGGGGGGCTCCTGCCCGTACCTGGTTGTCCGTTCCTTGACTGGCGATTCGTTCGTGCGACATGTCTAAAATATCATTGTTATCCGATTCAATTAATTCATCCACGTTAGGTCAAAATCAAATAACTGGTGCCTCTGTTATTGCTATTGGAGTTATTTAAATTTAAACTTATCGCATGCGGTTCGCGTTAATTATCACTACAATCTTCTGCAAATTGAATAGGCTGTGCAACTACGAGTCCTTGGGGCAGTTATTTAATTGACCACGCTTTCATCTCGGCACTCCTATTTATTCTATTTTACTGGTTGTCCTAATTGTAAGACGTTAGGGGTAATTCCGCTACTATATTAGTGAGTGAGTCGATACTTATTATCTGCCGGGTATTAATGTTTGTCAAGTTGGAGTTCATCACGCGTATAGTGGTGCTAGTTATTAGAATTCATTTAAAAATTCCTGAATAACCCATATAATATTTGTTAATAATTGATTTTGAAATTTAATAGATGTAAGGCTTATTCTTTATTGGGGTGTGTTTAACACTTGTCAAACACATAATATCAATTAAAATTACTTCAAAATTTACTACATTCTAAGAGTTGCCATTGAACGAGATAAATTTACAGATTTACCAACATACGATATGGATAGGTGTCACATTGACTTTAACGTGTCTATTTCCGTAGTGGTGTTTAACGGATTGTGTTTACGATTTGTATGACATCAACAAAACGGACTTTGGTAAGATTTATCTTAACTTGGGCATCCGTTTCTATATTTGTTATGTTTCGAAGTGCGACATAATGATTAGCTGACCTTCACCCTAAATTATCTCACTAGCGTGGAGGCGTCCGCATCCGCTATCTAATGCGAATGTGTTAGTGAATGGCATTTAATCTGTTTATCCTGTACGTCTAATGTCGACGGAATTTCCATCTCTCGGATCGTGCAATGTTTACTAAAATTTGGACTTACAGCTTCCGGTCGATTCGCTTACTATTTTGGTTATTAATTGTCTATTTTCTGATGTTACATCGTGCGAGACTATGAGGCAATTTTGGAGTGTGTCAGGTACGTCTGTTCCTCTTATTACTTATTTTATTGAACAATTTTTAGGAAAAACCAGTGCCTTTGATTTCCTTATGGTATTCCGAGATAGAACATTAAATCATTTCAAGGAAGACTTATCTGTTTGATTTTCATTTTATGCTTATTATCGTTTCGTTTCGAATTCGTATTGGACTTTTGTTATATTATTTCGTCATTTTCGTTTGCGGATGTAATGTGGATTGTGCTTGGAACTATATATGTGCTTAAATGATACAGGCTTTTATGAATTTTTCGGGTGGGAGATATTGTCATGATTCTCAGCATCATCAGGTTCTTAGTAAATTTTTGATAATATTACACTACTATCTTTATCTTATAGCAACGATTTCTTATGAATTTAGTGTTAATCGATTTATTTGCATTAATTCCTTTTAAGCAATTTATTTATTTGGTTTACCTTTGAATAACGAGTCGATTTACGACCTATTTTATTCTATCCTTATACTCCTCATTTTATATTTAATTTAGCTTCAATCAATAAATTATTTTTAGATTGAGTTTTATTTCAAATCAATGAATTTTCGTTAATTTTACTCAATAATTACTTTGCTATTATTAAATTACCTTAATTGAATCAACGAATTGCTTAAGTTTTATCAATAGTTGCCTTACTTTTAGATAATGAATTACCTGATGTTGAATCAGAGGATTAGTTTGTTTTAATCAATAACTACTTTACTTAATTTAATTGGATCAATAAATGTAATGGTTTTCTACTAATTTACCAGTAATTTCAACTAATTTGTTTCAAATACGAATTTAATTTACTTTTAGCCATAAGCTTTAATTTGTTTCAAAACATGAATTTAATTTACTTTTAGTAATAAGTTTTATTTAATTCGTTTCAAAACATGAATTTAATTTACTTTTAGTAATACGTTTTATCTAATTTGTCTCAAAACATTAATTTAATTTACTTTTAGAAATAAGTTTTATTAATTTAATTTACTTTTAGAAATAAGTTTTATTAATTTAATTTACTTTTAGAAATAAGTTTTATTAATTTAATTTACTTTTAGAAATAAGTTTTATTAATTTAATTTACTTTTAGAAATAAGTTTTATTAATTTAATTTACTGTTAGAAATACGTTTATCTAATATAATTAAACCATTTAATTTACCTTTAGCAATAAGTTTTATTTAATTAACCTGGAATTAGCTATATCAACGATTTCATTTTATCCCCGTACCCTTTCCCTTTAATAGACCTTAGGCGTACATTGTGTTTATATTATATTTATTAAGTGCCCACTGGACTACTCAGTGTGATGATTTTGAGCCGTATGTAATATAAATTTAGGTCGATTTTACAGAAATGAGAAACGAGGAAGCAGCCAGAGACTCCTTCCTTATTTCTCGTTTCACCTATAGGGATAATATTTACGTTACGACCCCTGCGTTCCGCACGCTGAGTCTTCACGGGTACATATCATTGGCGATTTTCCACACTCTTACAAAAATCTGTACTATGTAGATTTTGCTTTCTTGCGTTATGTGTTGGCTGTGGGCCGGAAAAATTTCGACAGAATTAGTTTTAATTTATTTAAATATATAAAAACAATTTATTAATATTAATAATATTTATTAATTATAAACAAATAAACATAATTACCATCCAATGTCAATCCATAAAAATAAAAATGGCATAATATTGCATAAAAATAAAATTACCTCTTCCCCCACGCCGACATCCAAGCAGAGCTCTACCGAGGTTGCAAGGATGTGATGTGGAGAGAGGGCTCCAAAATAAACATTTCTCACCTAAAAATAAAATTTGAAAAATGGCTTTAAAAACGATTTCACAAATGGTTTTAAGATTTGAAAATATGGTTTGTTTCGAAAAACGGTTAAATTTAATGTGAAAATGGATCAGTATTTATACCTATTTTCCTCGCATGTTAAATTTGATGCAGTAAAACAAAATTCGACCTTGTTATTTTCTAGTAAATTCTATTCTTTATTTTTATTATTTTTTGATTTATTTTTATAATTTTTGATTTAGGATTTTTATTGAATTATTACTGATTCAAATCTTTTGATTTAAGTTTCATTTTCATGAACTTTTATTAATTTTCAATTTTGTCGAATTTGTTGTGTTTTCTTGTTATGTTTGTGTTGGTATCGTGCGAATCTTGGTGCGTTTTGTTATTATTTTAATTTATTTTTATGTTTATTAATTTATATTTAATTCTCTTTTTTCTCATATTTTATAGGGTTTAATTGGTGTTTCATAGGTTTATTTAAATTGCATGTTATATTTGCGTGTGTGTTACTGATCCATTTAAACATTCCTCAAGGCCGTTTACGTTCTGGCCCAACAGATGGCTATTCATTTTAAGTGTTGCAACGATTTCGCAATTTTCCCCGCTACCCATTCCCTCTTTTTGTCCTTAAGATCTATGTATGTTCGTTTCATAGTTAGTGAGTGCCCACTGGACTACTCGGTATTAGAGATTTTGAGCCGTGTGTAGAGTAATTTAGGTCGATTTTAAAGAAATCGAGAAACGAGGAAGTAACCAAAAGACCACTTGCTTACTCCTCCTTTCTTCTATACGGAATAATATTGACGTTCCAATCCCTGCGTTCCGCACGCCGGGTCTTCACGGGCACAGATCATCGGCGGTATTCCATGCACTTACACGAATCTGAATAGTGTATATGATTTTACTATCTTGCAATGTATTGGCTGTGGGCCGGAAAATTTTCGACAATTAGAAAATAATTTAAGCATCATAATAATTTATTAAAACCAAAGCTAAACTACCGGCTACTTCCATTAAAATTTATAAATTCAACCATCCAAATTAAAAACATTGAATTAAACTTCCTAAATAAATCGAATGCATCCATAAAAATCCATATCCATAAAATTCATAATTGTCCATAATTATCCATAAAAATCCATAAATCCATATCCTTCATTGAATTAAACTTCCTAAATAAATCGAATACATCCATAAAAATTCATAAATCCATCCAAATTAAAAACATTGAATTAAATAATCCAAAGTGAAACTGCTGACAACCAGTGTCAAAATACGATTTAAAATCAATAATGAAAATTAAGATTAAGATATTTGTCAAATCATATCAGTATATATACCTATAATTTGGCCTTAACCTTGCGTGTTAGTTTTAGTGCGATTAAACAAAATTCGACTTTGAAATTATTTGTGTTATCTAAATTAAATTTTTATTTATTTCTTAATTTAAATTAGTAATTTATTTTTAACATTTTTTAAATAAATTTATTCAACCAAAAAATATTTTATTTTTATTTATTTAATTCATTAATTTTTACTTTTATATAAATGATCATTTTACGGTCGAATTTTCTTGTTATTATGTTATTTTTTATGTAAATTTCGTGCGGTTCTTGATGCATTTTGTATTTATTTTATTTTACTTTTATGTTTTTGATTTTATATTTATTTATATTCTCTCAGATTTTAAAGTGTTTAGTTGGTGTTGTATATTGTATTTTAAGTTATCTTGGTGCTGGGTTTTCGTGCTGTATTACTGATGCATTTAAACAATTCTCAAGGCTATTTGTGGGCTGGCCCAACAATATTATACTAACAATCGAGCAACATTCCACCTTTACTTTACTGTTTTCGATAAGTATTTTAATTAATTCGGAAAATTTGAGCAGCGTTCCGCCCTTATTTTACTGTTTTATGATAAATGTTTTAACTATCTCCGAAAATTTGCGCAGCGTTCTGCCCATATTATCCGTCTTAATTCAACATAATTTATTTAATTCTTATATATTATTCAAAACATTATTTTTCATGATTTTAGTCGTTCGGATTAATCTTTTTCCGATAGCTATTCATTTTAACTGTTGCAACGATTTCGCTATTTTGCCTGCTACCCTTTACCTCTCTTTGTCCTTATGATCTATTTATGTTCATATTATATTTAATGAGTGCTCACTGGACTACTCGGTGTTAATGATTTTTAGCCGAATGTTGTTAAAGATTTTTGGTCTATTTTTCAGGAAACGGATGGTGAAGGAGCAGCCAAAAACTACTTCCCCACCTCCCAATTTCCCTTATAAATGGACAATATTGACGTTCCAGCTACTGCGTTCTCACGCCGTAGCCTTCACGGGCACGAACTATTGGTGGATTTACACCGCACTTACACAGTTCGATAGGGTGTTCTATTTGACTATCTTGCGTTATGTTTTGGCTGTGGGCCGAAAAAGAAATAATAAATAAATGTTACCATCCTAGTTGAGCAAAAGTTTCAAGCATAGTACGGTTTATTCGACATGAAATATTTCACATAAATATCGGACGTCTATTGGCATCATCATTGTTTATTGCTTCATCCCAATACATTTAATCCAATTGGACAAGAAATTCATGCAGTATTCACTCATTAGCCAAATAATCCATTAATTATCCACCTATCTCGCTTTACACAGCAATTGAAAGTTGTCGTGTTCAGGCAAAACACTTACTAGTGTTAATTTCCTGAAAGCACGGCTCTCAGTTGCAACGCAGACCAACTCAGTTTAGACAGGAATTTTTTCTCTGAAAATTTAGACTGAAAATTTGTCAAAACACATCAGTATATATACCTATAACTTGGCCTTAACCTTGCGTGTGATTTAGATTAAACAAAATTCGACCTTGAAATTATTTGTGTTATCTAAATTACATTTTTATTAATTCTTTAATTTAAATTGGTAATTTAACATTTTTTTAACATTTTTAATTAAATTTATTCAGCCAAAAATATTATGTTTTTATTCATTTAATTCATTAATTTTTACTTTTATATAAATGGTCATTTTACGGTCGAATTTTCTTGTTATTATGTTATTTTATAAGTAGATTTCGTGCGGTTCTTGATGCATTTTGTATTTATTTTATTTTACTTAGATTTTAGATTTATTTATATTCTCTCAGATTTTAAAGTGTTTAATTGGTGTTGTATATTGTATTTTAAGTTATCTTGGTGCTGGGTTTTTGTGCTGTAATACTGATGCATTCAAACAATTCTCAAGGCTATTTGTGTGCTGGCCTAACAATAGGAGCTCTTGAAACCAAATTACAAATCCAAAATGGTGTCACCTCGAATCTAACATATATGGAAACCGAGCTGTTCCCAGCCGAGGACACTTTCGTTGTCGAAGAAAGAGCCTCAACCTCCGCGCCACCTCCAGAACCGACACATGTAGTGACCGCACCTGGTCGAAAACGGCCACCTCGGGCAAAACTAAGGCCTGGCAAACTCGAAAGAGCCCGAAACCGCAAACTGAAAATGGCACGTTTGCTAGGCAGTTTTCTCGCTTATTTGACTTAGACTAAATTTTCTGTGATTCGTGTATAATGTATATTAATCGTAATCCAAATTTGTAGTTTCTTGTTTCTTCAAATTATATAATTTTGTGAATTTCACAACTAAAGTTATTTTGCTCCAAGTTTACTGAAGGGATAGTTAGAAACGGACCTAAAATGATTCGCAAAGTAAACCTTCTATGGTAGTCCATGAACCAAGAAAGGTTAGGGCATTAGCAGCCCTTGTAGAGGGGCTCACCTTTTGCTAACCTACCACTCACTAGTACACATCTCCAACTTCATTTTTCCGACTGGTGTCTAGTGGTAGCAATTGTTGTGCGCGTACTGTATAGGAATTAGTAGTTCTTCCCATGACCACTTATGTAAAGTTCTTCCCTATCAGTACCCAGCACGAGCATGTGAATTATCGTGTGTATAAGGAATTTGAACAATAATAAAAAAAATTGAATTTGTTACTTGCAATTAAGGGCTCGAGTTAGTTTTTACCCAACATTTGCATATTATTTTCAATCCATCTAAACAAAACTCAGTCCTGTTCCAACAATATATACAAAACTTCAATTAACCACAGAAATTTGACAATTAACTACTCACAGGACTCGAATAACGCGGCAGACAGATGCTATACGAAATTTGACAGTCACAATGACACACAAGTTTTGACTACAGGATTGACCAGTTACACATAAAATGTATATACACCTAATTTTCTTTTTAAGCGATAGATACGTTCCCAGAAAATTAACTTTAAAAAGATATGATATTCATGTCAGAGTAGATGACATTTGAAAAATCAACTAAAAAATACTGAGTTTTATCTCATTTTTATATTTCCGATGGTTAAACAAAATTTTCCTATTTACAGTTTTTGCCCAATAGTATTATCACAATTATAATTTAATAAAGGGATCCAATATAAACTGATTTAATACATTGCATTTTGATATTTCTCGAATTTTGTTTAATTTATGTTAGAATTTTTTTCTATTCGATATTGTTTTATAACTATGTTATGGTAAAATGAGTGACTCTAATCATAAATTAGCACTTCAGCACTTGAACCTAAAAGTGTTTCAGGGTATGAGTAGTCATGGGCACATTTCCAAAGGGTGTTCAATGGTTATATTTATCTTATGTGCGTATCTGTTGGGAATATGTTTGAGGATTGTGTGACTGGAAATATTCTTCATCAGAAATAAGTAATTTTTCTCTTATTCGACACTACCTTTTATACTACGATTTTCTCGTCTTAACTTTTGTTCAGTAAAACAAATTTTTTTCAAATTGAATTTTTATTCTGTTTTTTATTAGACATTGTTGCTAACGTTTAATATGCAATTGTTTAATACAAAACTCAAACATAACCTTTTTGATTCACAGAAAATGATCTTTTTTCATTAACAATTTTCTTACAGAAAGCCAATTGTGGAGTGAAAGAATCCATTTCAAATCTTACTATACGAGCAGTACACTGTAGTTACCCAACACTAAAAACAAATAATTTGCTTGATTTATCAATTTCCAGTAGTCAATTTTCTAGTATTGCAAATCTCTGAACTACAATTGAGAACCATTATTGTCATGGTGAAAAGATGGATCAATATAAATAAGCAAAAACACAAGATGTGAAATATATTAAAAACTATCACAATTTCCGAAATTTCCCCGTCAACCAAACCCGGTACATTTTTGATTGTTTCGCCCTGTTAACGAGCAATCTCCTGTCGGTAAATATGCCGACCTTTTCAAAGTTTCCGTTATTTCTATCGGTAAATAGCTTGTCGATCTCGTCTAATCACAATGAAACTAATTTGTATAATAATCCATCCAACGAACCTTCCGTGAAAAAATAGACCATAGTTCCATCTCCTCGGACGTAGAAATTGTCCTCTAAACATTGACCTGTTTTAAAACGCATTTGGGCTAAATCACATCGACCGTAATCTCTGAATAGAAACAGTCCACCTGGTTTCAGGAATTTTGAAAGTCTCACTACAACCTCTGACATTCTGGGCCGAGTTAAACTTGTTTCTTACAAAAATCAATTTTACTTTGAAGGTGTAATGGCAGATAAAACAAAAATCATTGTAATAATATCTAAACTCTCTTCTTCAAAAGGATACGATTGGTTCATATTGGTGACATCAGCAACAAACGCTTGACAGGAATTAATTTCATCGTATAATTCATGATTCTAATAAACATTAAAATTAATAAAGAATAATTCATTTCTAAAATAATACTTTTAATATATTAATAGCATGACTTGAAAAATCACAACCGTAAATATAAACTCTGTTTTTCCTATAAAATAACTTAAGTAAAAACGAGATTGAAATTATGATATTGGTTTAAAAAAATACTAACTTATTCTTCATTAATAATGGAAATATAGTATTTCCAACACCACAGCCAACCTCAAATATATTTAATGTAGTTTCAGTGTTGTCATTTAGTAATTCAGGATATTCAGTTGTTAACCAATGCCTATCTTTAAAGAAATTATTGTCGTGTATTTGATAGAAATTATTCCAAAAGTTTCCTGCTTCATTAACATGAATACCTAGTAAAAATGTTACAAAATAACAAAAAATGTTGTTAATTTACTTTTAATATCATCGGGAACTTTAAACTCAGAATTTGCTTTAATCTTTTGCGTTATTTCGCTTTCAATTTCACTCGACCATTTAACATCGTCCCTTAAAATGGATTTTAAATTAATATTTATAATTAAAATTGTGAAATTACCAGGCATTTTCTTTAAATACGTCATTTTCATCTGTTAAAAAACGACTACCAAATTGAGATTTCTTATTTATCATTTTAGTAATCATAGAATATTTAAACAAGCATTTAATATATTTATAATTTGCTTAGTGTTATCGAATTTATGTCGTAGACACATTTAAATTATATATTATTTTTTGAACTGAATTAATCTTATCTTCTTTGTTCATGCTATAAATTAAATATTACAATAAATTCTCATTGCGAATTATACTATTTGGTTGGACAAAACACTCGAAAAATGAATCATAAATTGATTATTTTAAATGTGATATCTATCATTCTAATTTGATTTACTTTACTAAGTAAAATTAAGGCAATATTAAACGAACCAAAAATGTATTTAAAAACAATTAGTTTATAATTACAACATTTAACTAATTTATTTTATAAAGCCTCTCGGCCTAAAGGGAAGTTACAAGACCTTCCATCTTTTGCATTAGTTCAGTTCGTTTAGCGACATGCTTGCTTTCAAGTTCCATGTATTGGGGTTTTTGTAGTTTTCCAGTTACAATTTTATCTGCTAATTGAATGCTTTGACCAATTGCTTCTTTCATTGCACTATCTAAATTTTGCAATTCTTTCACTTTATCCGCACATTCAATAGAATCCGATCTCAATTTGTTTTGAATAGTGTTAACAGTCTGTGTCAATTTCTTGTGATCAGCATCTATTTTCTTTCGATCCTTAACAAATTTCTCAGTGTCCTTGCTAGATTTGAATTTGTTAATCGAATCATCATATGATTGATAAACTGCACATCTTTTATCGTGAGTTGTTTGTAATTCTTCAACTAATCCATCAACTCTCATTTTGCTCTCAATTGCTTCGTCCTAATATGTCAATATAAACTCTTTAATTGATTTCAAATTAAGAAATTACCTTTGTAATTGAGAAATCAAGTCTAACACATATAATGACCAATAAAAACAAAAGATAAAACGCAACGATGACCATTAACGGCTCCCTCGCCATAAGCATAACATTGAGAGAATAATGCACCTGAATAAAAATAATTAAGAAATTATCATTAATGGATTGATAATACCAAATGCTACAGTTCAAATTATATTTAAGCAAATTATTATATAATTAAAATAATACCTCAAAATCTTGAATATGATTCTCAACTAAATTAGCTTTACTAAGGACCAAAACAGTTCGACCTGTAGTATCCAGATAAGTTTTCAAAATTTCTCTTGCACCTTCTCTAACCAGATAAGGAGTTCTGACTTTGATATCATCCACTCCTTCTGGCAGAACAACTTTAACTGTGGCATGATCAATTACTTGATCATCGTAAATATGATCAATAAACCTTAATTTAACTGCAAAACGGTTATCTTTGGAATAAAGAAATTCGAAACTAGGTACATTGTAACCTAATACGTAATGTGTTTTCCAACCACCAAAAAGAGGAAAGCGAGGTCTTAATTCTACTTCAACCGAATCAGACAATTCTTTTAAATGACTAGTACTAATATTCCCAATTTCATCACGATAATAAACATCACGGGCAGCTGAATGAAGAATTGTTGTAAAACTCTTTACAGATGAGATTCCATCTTGCATTCTTTGATAATCGTATCTTGAGAATGGCCCTTTCAATTTTGCTCCACTATGATAAAGATCTACGGTTTCTTCTATGGCAATATTACCCCAATGAGAAATTTCTATGTGCCGATTAAGCGAAGTTACGGTCAAGAAAGGAGAATTGTTTTCATAATGAACAGCTAATTCTTCTTTAGAAAATGCTGGCCTATCACGGTATGTACCGTAATTCAACTTATTATCTTGTTTCGATACTGGTTTAACAGCTTGAGAATATGATATCACGTTTCCATTAGTTGTTATAACTTGAGTTTCCTGTTGTTCAGTAGGGTAAGGCGAGTAAAAATATAAATTCCCAGAAAATTTCATAAATTGTTTTTCAGACTGTTTAATTTCTGATGGGAAAGAAACCAATTTGTGGGAGTAGATTGTCTTAAGATTAAATGTTAGTGATTTACCAACATTATCTTTCCCCAAATGAACATTAAATTTTCGTTGACTACAGAAATTTGTAACACAAAAATTTTATTAAAGAATTTACCTTAACGTACTGTCTTCAGTCTCGGTAACGACAAAATCTTTGTCATCATCACTAGTTTTGCTCTAAAAATTTAATGTAATGATATCAAAAAAAACTAAAAATTTATACCAAAGCACCAATAAATGATAATTGATCTTCAAAGCCAGAATTAATAATTACGACATAATCTTCCTCGTCAGGTTTAACGGTAATAGATGAGCTAATTTTAACCAAGTGGGACGAAATATCTATTGTCCTAACTACTTTTTTATTTACAGTTTGTTCACTATATTTAACAAGAGCCAGAATACAAAACAAAAGCAACACTTTCATTTTTAAAAAATGCAATGTACACATCACTAAAAAAATACAGTAAAACAATAACAGCGTAATATATTTAAAAAGTTTCGATCTTGTTTTTTCTTTCTAAATTAGGTTTTTGCATTTAAATAATTTTATATTCGTTTAAATAATGGTTTCAGCATAATTAGTTTATTATTTTGAAGATAATTTTTATTGATGATTTTGTCTTTTTTAAATGATTTATTTATAAAAGCAAAAGTTTTTAAACTGAAAATAATCAACTTCAATATTGTATCTAAATAGTGTCTTTCGACATAAATAAATAAAATACTTTAACGCTTTACAAATATTAGTATCTTTTATTTAAATATTTAATTTTCTACAGTTCGATAGTAATTTATTTTATAAATTCAGAGGTGTTGGTGTTTTAAGTGATGAATTCAATTTAAGCTACAGCTTCAGTTGTCAATCACCAGGAAAAACCTAATAATTTAAAATTTTTCAAAGCTGCTCCTTTGCTAGTGATGGGTTTCTGCGACATTCCAAATTTTCGAAAAATCTTGGCGTCTTTCAACCTCCTTGCTGTTGCTGGACACTGATAGGGTAAATAAAATTTAATGATGAGTCCAAGGTTTATCAGACCCCTAACCAATGCGCGCAAGATGTAACCACTAGATACACGTCGAAAAATAACGTTGGTAATGTGTGCTAGTGGGTGAAATATTAGTAAAGCGTCTCTCTACCAAGACTGCGAATGTCCTAACATTCTTTTTGGGTCCATGAGCTGTCGTCGAAGACTTCATGCTCTAACTTTTCATGTCCTTGATCTCGGTCAACTAATTGTTTTATTCAATTATAATTTAATAAAAACAAGATCATAACAAGGCTAAGATTATAACAGAATTTTTTTTTAAATAATAACAAGATCATGATCTCAGATTTATTTCACCAATTTATGTTAATGTCATTTTTAGATTCCATTCAATTGTAGGATATGTCCTACCATTTGCGCGGCTTTTATCTTATTTTGGCGTTCACGCTCATGCTTTCCGGGCCGAGTTTTTTGCCGATTTCGTGTTGGTTTCGGTTCAGTTTTGGATACACTTTCAAGTGTTGTGATGGTTAGTTCAATGTCTCTACTCAGCACATTTCAGATCACAATATCTTCTTGTTCTGTGGACAATTTGCTTCCACATCTTACGAGTCCAAATCAGATCTCGTCATTCAGCTTTAACTGGGTGATTTATTTGACCTGTTCTCTGATCTTTTGGTCTGCCTGATTTAGTACTTCTTCATTTTGTGCTAGTTTCAACCGTAATTCGTCTATTTCCGTCCTCAGTGTTGGAGTTTTGTCGGTGAATTCGAATAGAAATTATTGTCGACCTGACTCCAAGCATGCTTTAAACAACAGTAACAAACTCCAAACGATATAAACTTTTTTGATTATCTCCACTTTAAAATGACACAACGAATTATCAATCAATCACACTTAGTGCTTATTGCGACCCTTCGGGAAGAATAGCACTTTTCGGATCAATTAGCTTTACAATCAACTGACTACTGCGGTGGGTTTCTGAGATCGGTAACTCTGATTTAGTTGCTTCGCTTTGCTTTGACCTTGCTTAATTTCTGTTTCAAATTTCTCTTTAATTTCTTTTTTGTTTTTCTTTATCTTCTGCAATTCTTTGTCTCTTGCAAATTTCTTGTCTCTCGCAATTTTTGTCTTTCGTAGTTTTAGCCTTTCGCAAGTTTTACCTTATTTTTTTGTGTTTGATTTCAATTGCGCTTCCTTTTTATACTCCATCATTCAAAAACACTTACTGATGTCGAATAGAATTTCTGATATCTTTTAACGCTAATTCATTTTGGGCCACCATGATCACTGACAGCTGTCCAGATAAATAATTTTTTGGAGATGCCTTTTTCCGGATTTTCAAACAATATTTCTTCCCTTATCTTGAAAGGGCTTTCGAGATGATGTGCGAATTTTGTTTTTGTTTTTGTTTTCCAAAATTTCCACTTGTTAATTATAAATGACCTTCTTTGATTTAATTGTCTGTTTTTATTAATTTTCTCTTATTCCTTTCTCGTTGTTCAACATTTCTTTTTCATTCTCTTTTTATGAGGCTCCAGAACCACATCTTACTCACTTCTCATTGTTTCCCCCAATCATTTTACATTATTTTATTCCATTATTTAGGTATCCTCAACATCAGCTTAACCACCTCCTCAGGCCTCATCCAGGCGAGTCCCATACGCCTGCAACGACGCACCATAGCTTCGGCTCGCTGATTTTGGGAAATCGCTTCCGCGTGGTATTTTGCCACGTCCCCTCGGAATTTCTTTGATAATTGTGCAGTTTGATCCACTGAAATAAACCAATTATTCTTATAGTAAAGTATCTAAGATTAAGTTAGTCAATATTATAAATTTGTACAAGAAAATTTTGCTCGCTAAATTTTACGTTGCGCAAGGTAAGGGAAGGCATGATAATGACTAAGTTCCTTCCATCATATGATTTTTACAACCAAAGTGTTCCTATATTAGTCTTTATACATATGGTTCGAGATGTTTCAGAAATTAAGCCAAGCTGTGGTAAATTATAAAATAAATTTCTTGAAATATAAAATACTGTCTGTGATAAATAGGCTGTTGGAATAATACAGAGATTTGTTTAAATGGATCGGAAATAGCACGCAAACACAGCACGCAGATTTAAAATCAAACCTATTAACACCAAATAAACAACTCTAAACCATGAGGAAAATGTAAGTAAATATAATATCAAAAAACATAAAAGTAAATTAAAATAATAACAAAGATGCATCAAGATCAGCACGAAATTTACATAAAAATAACATAATAACAAGAAAGTTTGATCGAAAAACGACAATTTATATAAAAGCAGAAAATTAATGAATAAAACTGGATTAAAATAAAATATTTTTAGTTGAAAAAATTCAATTAAAAATTTAAGAAATAAATTGTCAATTTAAATTAAAACAATAAAAATTAAATTTAGATAACACAAATAATTCCAAGGTAAAATTTTGTTTTATCGCACTAAAAATAACACGCAAGGTTAGGGTCACAGAATAGGTATATATACCGATTCATTTTTACATAATTTCAATCAATTTTTCCTGTTGAAAAACTCTTACAATTTTTCGCTAGCAAAAATATTCTTGAACAGAAGCGCTTTTGGGTGATACATGAAGCTTGTGTGAGAGAAATTACTTTTTCAGTACTGATTCTCTACGAGGATTCCAATTAGACGAAGTGAATAATGTTTAATGAACATGCCTATAAATGCACTATGAATGTAATTATGCCTATGAATGTGATTATGAACGTAATTATTACCAAGTATGCCTATGAATGTAGCAATTATGGATCATGAATTATATGTATTCAAACAAGTACTCTATTTTATTATATCTTATCTAAAAATCATGTCGAAAATTTTCCGGCCAACAGCCAACACATCTCACAAGAAAATAAATATACACAATCAACAGCTCCGTCTAAACGCAGTTCATCTTCAACGGAACTGAGACCGTGAGGATAGTACCAATAAATGTGGGCATATGGTTTCAAAAAAGTCATTGATGATGCAAAAAGTTTGCATAAAAATGATATTAAACTAACTCATTATTTCAATAATAAAATTGATTATTTATATCATTATGGCCAAAACGTTAAGGAGAACATGTATCGAGAGATGATTTTAAATGATTGTAAACTAAATAAAGAAATATTACGTAATAGAATGGCCATGGCAGTTACAAATCCAAATCTGGTGGCACCTATGTTAATATCAGAAAACGGAGTATTTGCTAGAATTTTCGGCAAAGCGCTGTATAGATATAAATGTAAAGAAGTGATGGTAAAAATTACAAAATATGATAAGTATACAAATGAGTTGCCAGTCAGTGTTAGCGAAAAATTGAGGTTTATGGAACCCATTACTAGAAAATTACTAGAAGAAGAAACCAAAACCCAAGATTTTGGAATGTAACCGATTGCTATCCCCATTATATTGTTTAGCGCCAGATTCCTAGATAACACTATCAGAATATCGTGGAGTTAAATGTCCAGATAAATTAAAGTTAACAAAATTAGAATATTTAGTAAATTTTACGTCATTAAATAAGATGTCGCAAATGAACTTGTATTCCAGCGAAGATATGAAGAAGCACAACGGAACTTGTTGTTTCTGTCAAAAAAGGAGCGTATAATTTCTGAAATAGTGGATACAATATTACCTAAGGGTGACATTAAAGCAAATTACGAATACCTTTTAACACCAGATCATTTTAAAAAGGCAACATATAAAACTATTGAAACGATATGGGGAAAATTTATGTTTTTGGGACAAGCATGTGCTGGATTAATAGGCATTTACGTAATCGCAGTAATAATTTCTTGAATAACAATTTCTTGAATAACAATTTCTTGAATCAATCATTGCTTATACCATCGAAAAGTGAAATGATTTTTTATGTTAACGTCATGAATGTAACCGATGAAGAATTTATATTTGAATCAAGTCAAACATTAATTGAAAAATATGATATTCCAATGTGTGATGAAGTGGGGAAAGTTAAAAGTAAATTAGTCCCGGTGAGAATAGCAAGTACTAATACAAAACCTATAGAATTACAACCGAAAACCAGGTTGGTGAAACTGTCAAGAATTAAATCAGAGGAAGCTTAGAAACTACCAAGAAACATTAAAATTTACAAGGATCCAAAAGTCACAAGTGATGATTGATGACAGGATTAAATTATTAATTCTTTTTATAATAATATAGTAATTAAACTTCAAAATGATAATTTTTTATTTTACTTTTAACTTCTTTGTAACACAATTTTTAATTATTATTATTTTTCAAAGAAAATTTCAATTTATTTTATCAATTAATTTTTAGTGGTGACACAAATTATTAATATAATACTTAAATTCTTTACACAAAATTTAATAGACAATAATTATATTTATAATTTATTCAATTTAAATTGATTAAAAATTTCAATTTGGATGTAATTTTTAGTAAAAATTGATTTTAATTAGTATAAACGAATGATTTTGAGGTATAAACAATCAATTATTAATTAAATTATTATTAAAATATTATCATTAGTAAGTTTATTTTTTATGTATATTTAATTTACTATTTGTTTTTAGTGAATTATTGCTATACATATAAATTTTGCGTAGCTATCAGTCACGGAGATGTTCACTACTGTGAACTTGTTACAACATCATATTTCAAGATAAATGATGTTGGTTTCCCTGGTTATGTGTGTTCAGAATGTCTCACAATAACATCTGGTAGATGGTCAATGTTTTTACAACAAGAGGACATCACCTCAGACAATTCGGAGAATCAAAAGGTAGTATAGTTGCCAAAAATACATGTATGTATAATATAACTAACTATTAACCTTTTTTAGTATTGTCAAAGAGGACAACCCTTCAAGACACTTTGCATATTGATAAATATGATACAAGTAATCTTTTGATAATTTTTAATGATTTTTAAATTATTAACTGTTAGATACTTTTAATATTCAAGATTCAAGATCGAGAAATGAAAGAAATGAATATAAAAATGGTAATTTTTTACTTTTATTTAAATTATTAATTATTTTTAATTTAGATGATTTAAATATTGACATTGAAAACATAGAGGATAGAATATTTTTTGAAACAAATTATGACGAACTTGAAAAAATCTCTACTGTGAATGTTAAATGCGAGTTTTTAGTTATTACAATCAGAATTATTTAACTTTTTTCATGTTTCAGGTAATCTTTATCCGAAGTATTGTCAATCAACAAGCCATGATAATAATTGCTACAATAAAATGAATCGATATTATCAAGTGAATAATTATTATATATGTCCAGTATGCTAGACCCAAACCTCTGATCCGTACCTTAAATTTTATAATGACCATAAAAATAACTTGACTCAATTTTAGACGGATAAAAAATCATTGTTTAAACTCAGTTTGAAACTAAAAAGCACCATAAAATCTGAAATACTTGAAAAAATATTTATTAAAGATGATTTACAAATTGGACTAAGGTTAAGTGACATTATTGTTGAACCAAAAATTGAATATGATTTACTACGCTCACATCGAATTATGAAAGTGAACATCGGACGATATGATGTTAAGGAAATAGTTCTTCCATCTTCTCTTTTGGAAAAATTAAAAATTACATTAAATGAAATGAAACATTCAAAAGTTCAATT
Source organism: Schmidtea mediterranea (assembly GCA_022537955.1). NCBI lineage: Eukaryota > Metazoa > Platyhelminthes > Tricladida > Dugesiidae > Schmidtea > Schmidtea mediterranea. The sequence continues at coordinate 90,104,782 of CM039680.1, forward strand.
TGGAGTCAAAATAGAATTTGAAAAAGATGTAAAACTCAAAGTAGTTAGTATATCAATTCGCTCTGCTTCAGTGATTACAAAGTTTCTTGATGAGGGTATAAAGAAAATAAATGAAAAGTTTGTTGAACGAACAGAATTAGGAAGTAGTTTGAAAATAAACCGAATAATAGAAGTAAACTTCTAAGTAACCAAAGTTTCGAATATATCTAGATTATCTGGACATAGTTATATTCCAACACCTACAAGACTAGGAAAAAGGTAATAGTTACCGTGCAAAATATTGATAATGCATCCCTACAATTTCTTCAATGGTGATTGCAATCATTTGATGACTAAGTGTTCCCAAAAATTCAGGAGCACAATACAACAACTTATTCTTCATATTCTTCATGCTTCTTACTCGTTGATCATTTTGAATTTTTACAATCATAAGAAAACTACCTATTTAAACACAATCTGAGTTTAATAAATAAATTAGAATTTCTTCATAATTTTATGATTATTAATTTCGAATTTTATAAAATTAAATATTTCTTGAAATAAATTGTTATAATCCAGTGTTTTAATGCATCGATTTCACTAAGTATCCATTCTTTAACATCGATATCCGAATAAATCCTCCTAAAATATCATAAATCCCCTCCCTATCGTTTCCCCCTAAAATAATATAAAATTTACTCTCAACAAATCATTTCTCTTTAATTGACAATAATCTCAGCTATATTCATTATTTTCATAAAAATCATCGTCTTATATCAATATTCAATTGATTAAATTTCTTGAAATCCCCTTAAAATAAAATTTATCTCTTGAGCAATCATTTCCCTTTAAAATAAAATTTACTCTCAATCAATCATTTTTCTTTAAATGATAATATTTTCATTCTCCTTTCATAAAATCTACCCACATATTGATATTTATCCGAACAAATCCCCTAAAAATATTATAAATTCCTTCTCTATATTCTCCATTTTAGAAAATATTTACCCTTTGAACACAGATATTCAATCGATTCAATCCCTTTAAAAATGACAACAAACTAGTTTTTAATCGATAATGTACCTAAAATAAAATTTACTTTCAACCAATCATTGTTCTTCAAATGATAATATTCCCAGCTATATTCATTATTTTTCAAAAATACATCACTTAGAGAATATTTACTCCTTTGATTACAGATATTCAACCAACTCAATCCCCTTAACAAAATATCAACAAACTTGTTCTTAATCAATTATTTTCCTTTAAAATATCATAAATTTCCCTCTTGACCAATCATTTCTCTTCAAATATCAATTTCACCCACTGTACTAATAATATACATATTTATTTTGTAAAAACCTACAAAATTGATAATATTTATTCCTTTAGAAATCTATATTTAACCGAACAAGTTCCTTAAAAATCAATCATTCGGATCATATTTACCATATGTATTCAATCGATTGAATTCCCTTAAAACTATCATAAAAATCTGAATTTTACCAATAGAAAATAATTTTTCTTTAAAGTATTATAAAATTGATATCAATACCCAACATTTTCCTTCAAAACTCATTACAATTTCATTCTGGCAACAAATTCAAGCAAATAAAAAATTCATCCAAAATGACTAAAATCGAATAGTCGAAGATTCCTACATAAATTAAATTTCCCGAAATTATTGTAAAATCAAAGACAAGGGGATATGTCACTGCCGCTCCTTCTTGGCAGGCTGACAATGCTACTTCTAACCCCTTTATCTGGGTCCTCAGGCTTTGATTTAATTGCTTCTCTTCCGCCCAGCCTTTTTGTGCTGCCGTGAGTCTTTGATAAAGCGACTTCGCTTTCTTTGGTTCGATCCAGGTAGCTTTTGTTTGCTGGATTTCTTTTGACATCTGAATAATCTGCTCGTAGAAATTCTTGTTAATGCTACGTGCGTGTTCCAACTCCTTCTGTAGAATTTCTAGTGATTCCATATCTGTAAATAATGAAATCAACTTTGGTATACAAATCTTAAGCTGTTCGATTAATCATACAAATATTCACGGTATTAAACAATAAAAAAAATCGTGGAAAGCAACTAATCATTTATTTGAACCTAAAGTTAATTTCACTAATGTTATTAACGGAATTGAGGACTTAGAAGATGCCTCACAACACATTCGTCAGGGACCGGCTGAGCGTTAGAGCGCTCATGGTACACAAAGACCGGTCGTTTCGTGTTTCGGGTACGACTGGCACGGAGCATCGGTTGAATGACGACATTGGGTTTCGTTCGTTCGTCAGCCTGATTGTAAGTGGGGCTGGCCTGCGGTGTGTATTCGTCGGTATCCGCAATTCTGCCGGCCGCTATGTCCTCCTCTACATTTGAAAGATATAGCCTGGCCCTGGCTACTTGGAGATTGACCTGACGTTGGTGATCCTCGAGTCGAGAGAGGAGAGACTGGGCCTGTTCGTGTATTTCCTGGGCCGGATTTCGGTCACATTTTCGTCTGCCCACTACGAACGGTAGCTCATCATCTTCTACAGGTCGCAAGGCATTCCATCGGGGCTCTCTCGGTTGGGGCACAGTGAAGCCCGCGTTCCGCATGGCTTGTCGCTATTGATTAGTAGCTTGCGTGGGGACACGAATAATGGCTCTGGATTCATCTAAACGAGATTTAATTGAATTAAATCATTTAAATTTTGGGCCGTTTGGCCGTTCGATAGCGGCTTAGTTGTGTGTCAATTAGTGAATTGTGGGTTGATTCAATGACCCAGTATTCCCGTGCGTTGGTCTGTGATACCGTGCGATAACAAGATCCATTTTGGCCCTTATAATTTGAGCTAATTTAAAGTAAATAACGAGATTAACTATAAGATAGTGAATCAATTTTTAATCATTAACTAAGAATGTGTTGGAGCTAACTATTAATCGTACGTGATGGTTGAAAAAGTTGCTTCTAGGCTAATAGATCTAATGTTCTTTTCGCTAAATCTCTTAATGTTGTGCGCAAATTAACTAGTTGGTCACCTCCTATATTCCACGCAATGAAGTCACTTACACCAAAACTGAGTACAACTTCACCTGACCCTTGAGTATTCAGTGATAAATCTTTATGGCCATTATTAATTACAGGCATCGATTCATTGGCAGTCGCTTGGAGTTCCTTACCTGCTCACGTCATCGAGGTTAATACGAAATCACCAGAGTAATTATGAGTATTTTCCAAACAAACCATTTGAAGGGGTGATCCTTTAAACCAATATTGCTACTTTGTTCGAACAAAATTGAAATTAACTACCAAATCTTAGAATCTGGGGTTGTTGATGGGTAAATTAAATGTATGTTTTTGCAAAGATAATTGTCGATAATTTTAAGTATACTTTTGTATTAATATTAAGGTTATCTATGAGTAGTCTAAATCTATGCTTTTATAATGATAGCTGATGGTAAATTTAAATATCCTTCTGTGTTAATATTAATGGTATCTATGGATACGTTGAATATATACTTTTATAATGATGCATTTAAGTATGCCTTCGTACTAATTCTGATGATATCTATGGGTAAATTAAATATATATTTTTAACTGATACCAAATTCAAATATATTCTCGTGTTACTAGAGGTAATATCTATAGATAAATTAAATATATATTTTTAACTGATGCTAGATTCTAATGTACTGTTATATTAATAATGACTTGTTCATTCCCTTTGGGATACTTTATAACCTGTAGGTGATTTGACTTAATCTCCAAAGGAAATCCGCACGTCTATACATTATTTAATATTTATTACAATACTGCTTACTCATATAGATGGATAAATGGAGATTTTATATTAGTATGTTACTTGTTCTCGTTCTTTTGGGATCAAAGATTTTCAGGTTTCAAATTCAGTTCTAACCGTTCAGTATCAACGATGACTCGTGAGAAAGGACTCCGATCCACTGCCAATCATTTTTCATGGGTAGGTTGTCTTTTATGTCGTGGTGGGTGGATTAAATGTAGGTCACCTGGTGAATCTACTACTGGTTTTCGCTGAGTACCTATCAATGGTATGGTGATGAACACAATGAAAAATAAGTTATTGGAACAAGTAAATTAATTTATTAATTTCATCAACGGTTTCTTTGGGTCCTGGTTCAGTTGGGAATGGAGCTAAACTAGATCCCGGAAGAGAATCTCTTGCTAATGCTCAGAAGGTATATAATTTTAATTTAGTTAATAAAAATTTTAATATTTACTCGTCGGGGAATATTCGTCGATATCCGTGACGTTAGCTTCCGAGCGCTCGTGGTGGATCTGTGGGAATCGATTATCCTTCCTATACATGTTTACCAATAAGTTGCAAATGAAAAGATTCTTTATTGTCGGCGGGTTTTATATTGGAGTGTGTGTATGTGAAAATAGGAATTTGTAACCGCACACACTCTGGGTGGGTATTCAATTCACTCCTGGCCATGACATTTAAGATTCTAACACACTAGATATCGATTTGGTAAACCGGTTTGCCCTGATATTTCACGGAAATGTCATACTTTCGCGATTTCTTGTGGATGCATCTATAACTTTTGATTTTTAGATTTTTCATGATAATCTACTACTTATCAGATGGTCGATCTGTTGGGGAATTTACGGAATCTAAATCTCTTCAACTACCTGGTAAGTTATGTCGTATCTATTCTCCGTAAGTTTAGTTATTATTAGATGATCGTGTTAAGACTTGAAATCCTCAATGGACAGATTTCATTTGGACCCGGACGCTATCAGATCCGGATGGGTGCGTCTATTAGATTTGGTTAGATTTTATTGTGGAATTCCTCTACCTTTACATTATAACTTCCGTCTACAACTGCCAGAGTAGACCTATCGTGGTCAAGGGCGTTTATTCTTTAAAATTATCTGCCCCATTTGTAGAAGTTTCGTCAGGTTTTGGATTCTATTTTGTGATATCATTAATTAATATTGATTCAATTTTTTAGGGATTTTTTGGTGATTGATTTACTAATTTTATTGGAGATAAATTTCGTCAAGTTTTGGATTCTATTTTTTCGATATCATTAGCTAAATTTTTAGACGGGAGATTTGGTATTTATCTGCTGAATTCTTTTGGGAAGAATTTGATCAGGTTTTGGATTCTAATTTTGTGATATCATTAGTTAAATTTTTAGACGGGATTTTTGGTTATTTATTTATTGAATTTTATTGGGAAGAATTTGATCAGGTTTTGGATTCTAATTTTGTGATATCACTAGTTAAATTTTTAGACGGGATTTTTGGTTATTTATTTATTGAATTTTATTGGGAAGAATTTGATCAGGTTTTGGATTCTAATTTTGTGATATCATTAGTTAAATTTTTAGACTGGATTTTTGGTTATTTATTTATTGAATTTTATTGGGAAGAATTTGATCAGGTTTTGGATTCTAATTTTGTGATATCATTAGTTAAATTTTTAGACGGGATTTTTGGTTATTTATTTATTGAATTTTATTGGGAAGAATTTGATCAGGTTTTGGATTCTAATTTTGTGATATCATTAGTTAAATTTTTAGACGGAATTTTGGTTATTCGTTTACTGAATTTTATTGGGAATAAGTTTTACCTGATTTCTTATTCTTGTAATGTCAATGGAAGAATGAAAATAAATTAATTTATATTATTGTGGAATTCTCCCAGCTATTTATTTACTAAATTGCATTTTGAATAGATCCCTCTGAGCTCGAATTTTAGTTCGGTAGTCTCGTATTTTATAGAATTGGCTTTGGGCTAGGTACGAAAACTATTTGAGAGTTATTATCTGGGGGGGGGGAAATTATCTTATTAACCAAATGGACTCGGTTAGAGTTCTTATATAGGCTATCATATGCAAGTTCACAAGGCGTATTACCTTTTGGATCTCAATTAACAGTAATTCTCCTATTTGGTTAGTCAACCTGATCTGTTGGTTATAATAATTTCTGTCCTACTTAATCGGGGTATCTCGAATTTTTACTTTGTTTAATTATTATTCTTCAACACTCTATCGGTTGGTTGTTTTATATCTCGAGTTTTCGCCCTACGAGTGCTAGATAATTCGCTACTTTTTATAGGTTTGGCAAACTTAATCTTATCAGTATAAAGTTATTAATTTGATTAGAATAGTATTAGCGGGTTCCTCAGTAATTTAATACATTTTTCTACACGTCGTTTCGTTAATTATTTGTCTTTATTAAAAATCCTCATATTCAAGCATTTAATTAATAAGCTTATCGATTTTTCATTGTACTTCGTTATATTTTGATCATAGTAACAATTTTATTTTCAATTCCCCGTCACCTTCCCTTTTACTTGGCCTTAGGCGCATTGTGTTCACATTATAAATTAATGAGTGCTCACTGGACTACTCGTGTAGTGACTTTTAGCCGTATGTAAATATTATTTTAGGTCGAGTTTATAGAAATTGAGAGACGAGAAAACAGCCAAAAGACCACTTACTTATCCCTCTCTTACCCTATACGGAATAATATTGACGTTCCAGCTCCTGCATTCCGCACGCCGGGGCCTTCACGGGCACGAATCATTGGCGATTTTCCACGCACTTACACGAATTCGAATAGTATGTTGGATTTTAATGACTTGCATTGTGTTTTCGGCTGTGGGCCGGAAAAATTTTGACAATATAAAACAAATTTATGCTATTTAAATATTTTATTAAAAGAAAATAAAATTTACCCGATACATTAATCATAAGAATTTAACAATCATACATACACCGCTCTCCCCACGCCGACACCCAAGCAGAGCTCAACTGAGGTTGCGAGGATGCGACGTGGAGAGAGTTTTCAAATAAAAACTCTCACTTACATCGTGAAAATAACGTTCAAGTTTGAAAACTGTTTTACGAGTAAAAACGATGATTAAAATTGTGTAGAAATGAATCGGTATATATACCTATTGCATGACCCTAACCTTGCGTGTTCCTTTTGATTTAATAAAACAAAATTTGACCTTGGAATTTTCTGGTATATTCTAATCTTTAATTTTATTATTTTGAGATTTTATTTGACAATTTTTTCTTTAGATTTTTAATTGAATTATTTCTAATTCAAATTATTTGATTTTTATTTCATTTTCATGAAATTTCGCAATTTTTAATAAATTGTCAAATTTCGGTCAAAATCGTTGGGTTTTCGTGTTATGTTTATATTTATTTCGTTCGGATCTTGTTGCATTTTGTTATTATTTTAATTTATTTTAGTGTTTATAATTTTATGTTTAACTGTTTTTTCTCTAATATTTTGGTATGGTTAATTGATGTTTTAATAGGTTCGATTTTAAATCTTCGTGTTATATTTGCATGTGTGTTACCGATTCATTTGAACATTTACAAGGCTGTTTGTGTTCTGACCCAACAATATCCATGAAATCAATAAAATGGAAAATGAAAGTAATTAATTGACCCCTATTTTTTACACTGTAAAATCAATTAAAAGTTTAGGTTTTACTAAAATATTTTTAAAAATCAACTGATTTAATCAATTTTTTAAATAAAACATAAAATTATAATAAAAATATCATTTACTATTCAAATTTTGTCAGTCAAATTGATTCTTATTGGTAAATAATTATCTTAAATAGATGTTCCATAAACATTTTGTTCGTAAATTTAACTTTTATTTAAAGTAATCCTAAAATCAAGTCAAATCTATTAAATTAACAAGAAATTAACTGCTTCTAAAATTATAGATTTACCCTCATTTCTTCAATAATTTCTACAAAAACATAATAATCCCCAAATCCATTAAAATTCAACAGAAAACCATAAAATTCACAAAATAAAAATGATTCAAAATTTTATAGCAAATGTTAAATATCATCTAAAACTTGATATTTCATTGCTAAAAATTATCATAAAATTTCCCTATAATTTCTCTATTGCCAATCAATATTTTACATTCAAGTTTACCCAATATTTTTAACTGATTCCCCGACATTGATGTTACCATTTCATCAGTATATTTTATTCTTATTCTCTCTCTGATTGTTAATACCTTGGTGGATATGATTGTATGGCTAGAGCCTGAGTCTAGTAGAGCTTCCACTTTACGCTTATTTAATAACACAAATATACCGGGTTGTTTTCCAACTTTGGATATTGTCATAAGCACATAATTACATGGTAAACCTAGCATGTTTTCCTTTCAATCTCAGCACTCGATGGCTCAACCTTTTCTAATTCAAGCTTAATATCACTAAGAGGTTTCATTTCTTTTAGCTTAAGTCCTGGATAAACTGGAGCTGTTGCTGTTAATTTATCTGGAATGCGCCATCTAGTGAGCGTGTCTATCCCACTAAGTTTTGGCATTAGTTCTAGCAAAAATCTAGATTCAGGTTCAACTCTAAGAGTGCCATTATTTTTTTTTATTTAAAAACGATAATTTGTTGTCTCCACTATTACTGCTTTCATTCTTATTTTCGGTTATTGAATCTAATAGTGAGTCTACACTTCTTCGGTCATTTTTGAATCGCTTTTTCACATTTTTTATTTCTTTATACTGGTGATCAGTGATAAAGAATCTAGCTAAAAATGGTACACATCCAATAATTAATTTCCATGACCAACCCGAAATTGCGTATATTCTATGCGTCGACAATATTTGAGATAGTATTACTTTCACTGTTACTGCAATTACATATATACCAATTAATCCAGCACAAGCTTGCCCCAAAAACATAAATTTTCCCCAAATCCTTTTCATTGTATTATACGTATCTTTTTTATAATGATCGGGTGTCAGCAAATAATCATAATTTACTTTGCCTTGTATATTAGGCAATATTGTATCTACTATTTCTGATATAACGCGCTATGATATATCGCTTGAATATAAGCCTGTTTGTGACATTTTATTCAATGACGTGAAATTTACTAGATACTCTAGCTTTATTAATTCTAATTTGTCGGGAGTCTTTACTCCTCTGTAATCTGGTAATGGAATCTAGCGCTAAACGATATAACGAAGATAATAATAAATTACATTGTAGTATTTTCGGTTTCGTTTCTTGCTCCAATAATATTCTAGTGGCTGGCTCCATAAATCTCAATTTATCAACCTACAGTGACCGGTAGTTCGTTTGTGTACTTATCATATTTCGTAATTTTCACAATAACCTCTTTACATTTATAACTGTATAGAGCCTCCCCCATTATTCTGGCAAACACTCCATTCTCCGATATTAACATAGGTAAAACTAGATTCGGATTAGTAATAGTAATTGCCAAACGATTGCGCAACATCTCTTTATTTAGTTTACAATCATTTAATATCATCTCGCGATAAATATTTTCCAGGATCTCTTCGCTATGATGGAATAAATAATCCATTTTATTATTAAAATACAGAGTTAACTTAATATTTTCCGTATGGATTCTAGTTTTTGCATCTTCAATTGTTTTCTTTGATAGATATACACCTTTATAATTTGTTTTATATACTATTTGACCACATTTATTTGTGATGTCTTTTCTAATAAATGGCATTCCATCACTAAATGAAGTTGACATTAACATTACAGGTGTCTTTCTTGTGCTAGACGGAGTCACTCTCACTTTTCCGTTGTCTCTGGTATTTAAATTCAATCGATTGGGTCTTTCTCTGAATTGTTCACCAACTAATTCTTTAAAAGTCATTGTTTTTCAAATACGCCAAATTACATTTGTTTTTACGTCATACGCTAGAATTGACTGACCTGTCTGACAGCAAGACTGCTTCATATTGCAAAATGGATGGGTTTGCAATTTCCCCTATCATCATCAAATACACATTGGAATTCTCTCAATTCCATTAAATACTATTCCACTGCTACTATTTTATCAATAATTCTACCATTCAATTTTTGCGGTTCACCTTCACAATCACCATCGCCTTTAAAACTCCTTTGACTACAATTGTTTCTCTAATCATATGATTTAACTTTGCTATTAATTTAATTTCAGGACTGATTTTCAATTCATCTTTTTGAAATGCCGTTATACAATTTTCCGGAATTACCTCAACATGTCTCGGAATGGCCTGCATTTTTAATAATGACGCATGGCTCCATTTCCCACAATAAAATAAAAATGTTGTCCTTTATACCAGACATTCCAGAACATTTGCACGTCTCAGATCCAATTCCTGATACACATGATATTTAACGACATTAATTTTTAAATTAATCGGATACGCCTCCGAACAATCAACCATGTCTACTACTGAATAAATTTTTTCCATTTCAGTTTGAGAACTGTCATATGCTACCAACGAGGCGGTTTGGGTAAACACCACACATAAAATAATAAACATAAACATTACTCATGGAAATATCATTGTTTTTCTCCTTTCAGTATTCACTTTTCTATTCAGCCTTCTCAGCTGAGGACTATACATTTCTTCATTCTTTTTTTCCATTTTACATGACGATACTATATTTTCTCAACCTCCATTATCTTTAATCAAGTTTTCAAAACTTTTATTCAATATCTGAGTTGCTTTATTTATCAAATTTTCTATTACATCTGGCTTCATATAAGCATGCGTTCCCACTTCCAAAACGATAAATGTCAACCCATTTACTACCGATTCTCTGTTTATTCCACATTTAATTAACTTTTCAATCACTTTCATATCACAAAAATCATCTGACTCACTATATTTTTGTACTACTTCTAAAAGTTGACCTCTCAAAATTTCACTAATTTCCTTTAAATAATCTTTTATTTCTGCTTCAAATTCAAACGTTGGATACAATATTTTCATTAACCCCTTTAGATTTCTTCTGATGTCAATCTCATTTTTCCTTATGACTAATTTTACCCAATTTACCTTAATTTTGTTTAAACCTTTACCTTTTTCTACTTCATTTTCGATTATATCAACCTCTCTCATTTTTAATTCGTCTACAACCTGGAGTTTCTCCATTTTTACTTCATTTTCAACTTCACTTTTACTTATTTCCAATTTATTTCTAACTTCATCAACAATCCTTGATTCATCGTTTTCGTTAACGACACTTAATTCCCTTATTTTAACGACCTCATTAACTTCTAGTTCGTCTATCATTTTTACCACTCTTGACTCACCAATTTCTATTTCCTTGTGCTCTTCATCTTTAACTGCCCTTTTTTCTTCGTCCCTCTCTTTTTCCATATACCAACTATTTATACTTGTTCTAAATTCTTTTGACGCGATTATATGATTCACGAAGTTCACTCTTGTACTTAAATATCCGTCCTCATCTATTTCATGTGGCATACATTAGCAATCAAATGAATATTCGTCATCATCCAGTTCCCCTCCTTTATATTTTAATATTATAATTCCATCACTACCCATAACTTCAACAGCTCGTTATCTCAATTTATAAACTTTTTCACAATAATGTTCTTGAGTATACTCTATTTCTCTATAATTTTCAAATTATAGTGCAATTTCCATCGGTTTAATTTCTACTCTTGCCTCTCTGAGCTCGTGGCCCATTTTTTGTAACATTTTTTTCAACTTTTCCCAACATCTGGTTTTATCATATAAGTGTGGTCGTATATAATCAACAATTATTTTTTCTACCTTGAATTCAGAATTATTAATTACACCTACTTCTTCATTAATCTTATCTTCATCACCTATTAAATACGCATCTGTAAAATCATTTATAATTCTTCTTGTCTTCGATATCTTCTGACACGCTAGTTATAATCATCATTTTTACCTCATTTTTAACACCTGAAATTAATCCACAATCAACTAAAAATTCATCGTCTTTTAAATATCTCCTTTTTAATTCTAACTCAATCATTGTCCCTTTTATTTCTTGTTGCAATTCTTGTTTTAAATCTTTTACTCTACGTACACAACGTACACATTTTAAAAATTCAAAGTCATTATCTAAAATATCGATAAAAATAAAATCTAACCATTCTTTTGCTCGAAATTCTCTACCAATTTTACCATCAAAACTTCGATCTCGTCCTTCACTGACGGATCCAATTCATACCAATTGGCGCACAATTTAATCATTGTTTTAATTTTTCTGATACTCAACGACATCTCGCATAGCTCTTGCATTCCCTGCATCAATTTTGGAGCGTTAATATCTCTGTTTTCCAACAGCTTTTCTATCCTCATGATCAACATTGCAGCTTTTTCATTTTCTAAGTTATCCTTTATTGAATTACTGTCGCTTTCCGTTCCTGGAGATTCTATAGCTGTTTCGGATATCATATGGCTTACAAGCTCGTCGTCAGACTCAAATTTCGACATTAGCAAATTTAATTTTCGGCTCATATTTCTCAGCTCATTATCCATCTTCTCTTTATAATCGTCATCTTGTACATAGGTCATGAAATCGAATAGACATTTTTAGAGTTGGTTTTTGAAATCTTTCACCATTGTTTTGGCACGATCTTGCCATATGTCCATAACTTTTACAAAATAGCATTGCACTTGACCGTTTAGGTTTACTTTATCTCTTTGTGGCGATGGAGATGTTGATGGAGATCTAGATTTTGATCGGCAATTTCTCGAAATACGTCCTCTTCTTCAACAATTGAAACATTGCAGATTGTCAGCTTGGCTTTCGGTAGTTCCGCTCATTATCGCCTTTCACCCAATCTGGCCTCACCCATTTTGAACTTTTCTGGGTGCTATCTTTGTACCAACACTGATTGGCATAATGTCCCATCTTTCGACAAATATCGCATTGAATTGTCCTTCCATTGTTGGAAATCTGAACATTAGCCGTTGATCTATTGAAGTCAAATTTATTTCTGAACTTCGGCGATGGACTGATAGTTATTTGAAATCGGTCATTTTTCACTGGCGTTAATGATCTGTCTCGTCTCTCAGAAATCACTGCAAAAGACTGCGCTTTCTTTTCGGTGCTCTTTAGATTTAATTCGATTCGCATTGCCTTTTTCACTAATTCATCGAAATTATTGAAATCTACGTAGCATAGAACTTTTCGGATCTACTTGTCAACGTCCATTAGAAATTGGTCTTGTAGCAACTTTCTGATTTGTTTTACAGTATCTGGTTGTTCCTGTTTGACTTCAAACGCTTTATCTGCAAGTGTTATTAAGTAATGAGCAAATTCATTTACCGATTCGTCTGATCTTTGAACTCTATTGTAACAGTTTTGTTTCATTATGCGCTTTATATTGCCACCGATTAATTTATTGGCAAGTTCATCTTTTAAGTTTGACCAGTCATTTCCAATTTTCCTTTTGTCCAACTACTGCCATGCCTCTCGTGCGGCCCTTTTGAGATCAAGTGGTAATCGCTGTACCATCACCGCTTGAATCCATTCATTGGCCGTGGCATACATGTAATATTTGCCCATGAAATCAGCAAATTCTGCAGGATCTCCTCCAAACTGGTTTACTGGTAACTTTTGACAACTTGCATAATCATTTGTATCTCTGACGATCGCTGCTGATGTTGAAACTATTGGTGCTGTAATTGTCGACGTAGTTGAATTATTGCTGCTCATAGTAATCTCTATTCGTTGCTTGCTTCGTAAATTGTACGGTTCTCGTTTATTTTCCAATTTAGAATTAACACTTTTCAAAGTTTCGATTTCTCCTTCTCAATATATTACAGTTTTCACAAAGCTTTGGTTGCTCTTTAGATGCTTCTCACCGACGATTCAGATCACGTCGGGCTCACCAAATTGTTGGGATATTAAATATTCGTCGATGAATAGGTCTCTCGATCCGACTCCTCATGTTCAATAATCAATAAGACAAAATCCCAACAAAGAAATCTTTTTTCACAAATATTCCCCACGATATACAATTGTTTACTCCTCGTACTCACCCTAAGCTTATCACGAAATAAGTCACTGCAATCTGATTAACTTCTTTACCTGTTTACTGCTTTTAACTCGTTCCTTCAACTCGTTAGATTCTCTTTTCGACCAACTGGCAATTTGTTTTGTCGTCAGTTGTTTTTATAGTTTTTGGATTCCCAATTACCTGGATTACTGCTAGGGAAATATTTTTCATTCCGGACAATTTATTGCCCATTTCACTAATGCCAGGAAACCCATTAAGCTGACGTTCAGCTCAGCGGCCCTTGATTAATGGGTTCGTCGGTAAAAAATTTAAAATAATTAATTAATTTGTTTTTGGGCTCCCAACCCTTCAATATACCTTATCTCAATCTAATAGTATATTATTCGTCTTCACAATCAAATTTGCCACCGATTACCATTTTCCCCCTGAAAAATATTGACTTTTACTTTTTGCAAAATTTTAATTAATTTTAATTGATTTTGATAATTTTTAAATTTTACTATGTTTATTCATGTTTTCTTATAACCCCAACAATAGGTTATTTATTCCAATTTTTAAGACCAAAGTCTCAAATGCTACCAAGGTAAATTTACCAGTCTTACTTAATGCTAGTCACGTGTGTTTGTTATTTGTGTTTGATATGGAAACATATGTCTATTTTTGTATTTCATTTGGATATATCAGTCATTGTTGAGAATTATTTTAAGTTAAACACATTCAAGTAATTATATGTTGGGGTTGTTATAAAATTATACAAATAAAATGAGTGTTTGGAAAATCGGAAATGATCAAAAAACATCAAAAATCATTAAAGTATAAAACATTAATTAAATTTATAAAATTTGAAAATTGATATTGATCTGGGGAATTGGAATAGTTTAACGCCAATTCGTGAGAAGAGGCTTGGAACAATAATAAAAATTTATTAAAGGGTCCCTAGAAAATGTTTAATCAAAATACAAACTAATTAAGATTAATTAATCACTAATGGGATACCCGAGAAAAAACGGAACCCGGCGAGAGATAAATCAAAAACTTAGATAATTATCTAAACGAGATGAAAGGAACCCACCCGAACGATAAATCAAGTCTTTGTGTTTGTCAGAGAAGTTCGGATGTGTTTACTAATTTACGATACAAGCTCTTCAGCCTTTAGAAACTTCGGAATCATTTTTACAAGATATAAGATAATTGCCGTGTCAGCAGACTATAAAGATAGATCAGAAGTGAACGAGCCGCCAGTTGGTCGAAGAAAATACTGTGTAAAGTGCGGGTGAGTAATATTAACGAAGTATCGAATTTAGTAGAATTAAAGAAACCAAATAAAATTATCGTGCCAGAAAGGTGATTACTCCTTGGGCAACCTAACTCATGATAACCAATAACTATCATTGAAAGAAATGTGAAAATTAGTTGATAACTTGCATTTGTGATAAATTGTGAATAAATTCTTGCTGTGTTGGGTTTATTTATTTATTTCTAAAGGACACGAGGAGCCAGAAAATAACTGACCTCAATAAAAATATTCCAACATTTTTATTAAAGATCAGACACAATTTCTTAGTCATTTTCATCAAATAGTAATCCTTTGTATTGGATATCAGAAAAAGTTTACTGAAAACCTATAAATATTTTCTGGGTTTATATATCTCAAGAAGCCTTTAAGTTGTGTAAAGGTAAAATATTTAGATGAAACAATTCAGGAAAATAACAATGATATAACATAAATGAGTTCGAGTACATTCAAACATATATGTATTGCTCAATACACTGTTGCAGATGGACTGCATTTGTAGTGCAATGATTAATTTCATAGATAATTAATAGGCTGGTGAATGATGGAATGGAATTCATATTTATTTAGGTAACCTAAAAGTGAATACTGGTGATGAAGATGAAATTATTGATGAAAATGAAATAAATATTACTTTTGTTACAATAAATGATAGAAATATTAACTAGAGCGAAATACTGATTATGGATGTGAAGTAGAAGTAATGAAAATTGATACAAAAACAATGTAATAATGTTGAAAATACTATAGAAAATGAAATAAAAATTACCGATGTCAAAATAAAATGTTGGAAATGATAGATTTGACATTAGAAATGATGAAAATAAATTCAGAAAAACAATGATGAGAATGATGATAATGGAATAAAAGTTATCGATACCATAATAAAAATATTGGAAATAACGGATTCATCGATAGAAATTAGGAAAATAAATCCAGAAAACAATGAGGAGGATGAAAATAATAATAAATCTCAGAGAAAATAAGTTGCGTACTGAAATCGATGAGTTTGTAGAAATTATGAAATAATGGGTGACAGAGAACAAATATATGCAAATGTGATGAAAATTATGATAAAATAGAAAACTGAAAACATTTTCTCAGGAAAGTTGATCATTGGTAAGAGTAGCCAAAACTTTATCAATTGAAATTATATTAGAATTAGTTGTCAATACATTTATGAAAATAAAAGTTTGTTATTTATTATGTTATTTTCTTTGACTAAAAAAGTGCATGGAGCCAGATTAGTGTTCTAATACTTCCGAAACCTTGAGAAACATAACACATTTATATTATAATGAAATTACTTTCTCCCTAAACCTTGGAATCGATTCAACATAATGTTTATTTATTATATTTAGTTTTATTTATCTTTTTATTACAAACTCATTTCAATATTTGGCTATATATAATATTTTTAGTCGATTGCTGATCATAGGCGATAATGAGCAATTCTGAAGGATCTTTCATCCTTGAGATTCTCGCATACAGTTGTCCATGATAAACACATTGATTGTGATTTAAAGTGAAAAAAATTGAATTTTGGAAGTTGAAAATTGCACTATTGTTCCAGAAATGTCAGTGAAAAAGATACGTACAAATGTCACGTTGTTATTGTTAAACCTTTGGGAAGAGGTGTCTTGTAAGTGAAAATTGTCTGTTTTATAGAATAGAACAGTAGTCCAACATGCGAGTCGCCTGAAACATTCTGAAAATTAATTTTTTTAAATATTTTATAAAACTTCAACATTAAAGATAGTATTTTATATTGTGTATGGTCTAAATTGTACAATAAACAATGCACATTACATACTTAAAATGTAAAAATTTAAATATCGTGTAAAAATATTGACCACAAAAGTAACAAACTGGTTTTGATAAATTATATAAAATTTATTTCATAAAATCTGTAAATAAAAACATGGTTCCCATAAATTATCAGATATTTTATAAGTCAAATACATAGGGTAGACTGGGGGAAAGTGGACACACTTTCTGCGAATCAGCCGGTGTTAGCGTATGTTATTACTTAGGCTTACTGATTTTTTTGGCAACAATATCTATCTATTAGTAACTTATTTTCTGAAGTATTTTATAGTTTACTCCAAACCTGTCTCATAGAATTTATTTGTCAAAGCCAAAAAATGGAATGGGGTAAAGTGGACAGTCCTAGAGAAAAGATAATTAGTAAGCACTAATGAGAAACCGTTTGTCAGTCACTGCAATTATAGCATACATCTGATGCAAAGCACATTGCACATGTCCAATTGTGACAGCCAGGACAACAAAACCAGTCAACTGATGAATTGGAATATTCTTCATCACAAACTACGCAATTGTTACTTGTCCTTGATTCTTTCACTGAGACTTGCTTTGTTTTTTAGAATGATGTTGACTTGGAATACATCGTTTTGCACGCTTTTTGGGTGGTTGGGGAAGGTAGCCATGTGAGCCATGGTTCATTCCTGAAGACGTTGATGGCACATTTTGAGGTAATGTGCGAAGATGACCTTGGGCAGATCCGTGCATTGGAGATTCAGCATTCGCTTCATTAAATGAGGACTGTGGAGCTTGTCCACTTCCACCAGAAGAATGTGAGTTATTGCGTTGGGATAACTTCATCATCATAGTTGGGGATGTGATGTGAGCGATGTGTTGCTTTAAATGAACTGGATTGGGAGTTTTACGAGGAGAAGGAGCGATGATACGAATTGCAGTCTGAGCTGGAAGGTCATGAGATTCGTGAAGCGTTGACGATTGCTTTGTATCCGTGACGAAGTTTAAAGCCATCTGAAAGTCATTATTCGTTGTTGGATCACGACATGGAAATAGCCCACAATACTGAAAAGCATCAACAAGGAGTGACCTTCGTTCAGTAAAAGCGGCCCATGTCGGATTGAATACTTTATAAAATTCTTGTCGACAAAGTTGCACTTTGCTATTATTTCTGAGGAATTCAGCTAAATTAGCAGACCACTTGGACTTCAAACCTTTATTGAAATGAGTGTCAAGTGGCTGAAGGCGGTGGGTACTGTGAGGAGGAAGGCACACTAATTCGATTCCGACTTGACTGCAATACTCAACGGCTTGTGCAGATACATGCGACTTGTGGCCATCTAAGAAGAGGATAGCTTTCTTTCCGATTTCGTGATTGCGATGACATTCAAAATGCTGCAGGAATGAGAGGAAAATATCCATATCGATATATCCAGATCTTGAAGCCATTAAGCGAGTATTGGGTGGATAGTCTGAGGACTGGGGAATGTGTTGTCCTTTGAAGATTAAAAATGGTGGTATATATTCACCATTGGCATTACAACAAGGAAGGAATGTAGTTAACGTCCCACGTTCACCCGTCTGAATTTGTTGGATGATGCGCTTACCTTTTTCTGCCAAGACCTTTCGTGATTTATTTGGGACAGATAAGAGCTCAGTTTCATCACAGTTATATATGAGATGAGGTGAGGAAGAGACTCCTGCATTGTTGAGAACTTGACTTGCTTCTTCGTAAAAAGATGTCACTCGATGTTTGTTAAATGCTTCCGCACGAGAGGATGACAGATTTTCGGCTACACGCAAGGCAAGCTGTGGAAAACGTTGCTTGTATGAATACCACCATTCATAGGATGCAGTTTTATCTCGAGTCCATGTTTCTGGCAATGTTTCAAGCATTTTTCTCCGATGGAGGACCTTTGCAAAATGATAGGCAGCTTGTCGAAATTTATCTATTGTTAGAGGGAAACCACGAGAGCATAAATGCATCACTCTTTCCAATAACACTTGTTCTTGGCTTAGTGTCAGGATAGACTTCTTACCCCATTTTTCCATGTTTCCTTCGCATTTCCTTCGCAGCGTCGAGCGTGGAATTCCAAACTCTTTTGCTGCTGTTAATAATGGCATTCCATTTTGGATTTCATTGACTGCTTGAAGGAGTGATTCTTCGGAATAATTGTTTGTCATATCCGTTTTTCTTGTGGATTTTCGAGGCATTTCTAAACAAAAAACAAATAATTTTAGATTTAATTTCACCAAAAATATCCAAAATAGTGTCAAAGTGTCCACTTTACCCCAATTCAAAAACAACAACTTTAAAAACTTTTTTATCATATGAAACAGTAAAAGTTTGTAAATCTGAACATTTTCATTACAACTTTATATAGCAAATTATCAAATAATACCTTTTCTTGCTGATCCAATGATGAATTACACAATATTGTCTGCTAAATGTGTCAGCGTTTAAAAACACTTGAAATTTCACGATACTTTTTTTGGGACTTTAATGTGGAAAAACACGACTTAAAAGTTATTTGTTAATTCAATATTGATTAGTTTTAAGTAAAAGGGTATCTATAAGTATATTTTTAGCGCATAAATAGTTGTAGGCTAAAAAATTTCATCGGTAGCATAGATTTCTTTATCAAAACAAAATTCGCAGAAAGAGTGTCCACTTTCCCCCAGTGTCCACTTTACCCCACTCTACCCTAATATTTAGCTGTAAAAACGTGGTGAAGAAGGAACAAACCGATTAATTTTATCTGTGGAGTCTCTACAACTTGACTATGTTATCAATGAGTTTACAGCCCCAAAAAGGTTGAGAACCGCTATTATATTTAATATTTAATTTAGAATTATAAAACTAGTAAAACAAACTCATTGTATTCAAGAAAAAAATATTTCTAATAAATTTTAATTTTTGTGCCAGGCAGACGTTTTGCACCAAGCTGAAAAGATTAGAATAATTTCATTTTTAGCTTTATTAATATATTAAGGTTATTGATGATCATAGGTCAATTTACATTATAATCAAAAAAAGTTGAATTAATTTTCATAATTATAGTTTTACATCATTTTAAAAAATGATTCCAGTTATAGAGCTTTTCGTTAAGTGTTCTTTGTATGATAAAGAGGATTTCGGATCATGTCCAATAAATCAAACATGGTTTATGGCATTTTATGTGTTAGTGGAAAACAAATTAATCGACCTTCGAGTAACCCCGGTCAACATGGAAATGCAATGTGAAAGCTATTTGCAATTAAATGTCAGCCGGAGACTGCCAGTAGCCAAAGTTGAAAGTGGAACATCAACCTCTGGAAAGGATTTAACCAACTTAATCGCCGAAACAACTGACGACTTGGAGAAATTAATTATGATTTTCAACTGTCCTCAGCTCACATTGCCGATCTACGATCCGGAAGTTGCTAAAGCAGAAAATCTCGCAGCCGACATTTTAAAATCACTGAATATTTTATTGAAAACTAAAAACGAAAAACCTTTAATAACCATTTTAACTAGAATCGACATATTTTTAGGGTCGAAATCCACAAAGTTATTAATGAGCGATGAAGTGACATATGGAGATTGTATTTTGATGCCGAGATTACAACACGTTCGAGTTGCAGGACGTGAGCTTGCGTCATTTGATATTCCATTTAATCTGAAACATCTTATTCGATATATCAAACATATGTACTTAGAAAAGGTTTTCGAAGTCACCTGTTCGAAGGATCGAGATATTATTGCTCAGCACGAAGAGAAAGTTTCCACTGGGAAAAACCGACGCAGTTTATTGACGAAAGACGATTCTAAACTGTTGACAATTGATATAACTGATCCAGATATTCAATAAAGGTTAAAGACTTAAAATAAAGTTGTTTATTATTATATAGGTTTTATTTTCTTTAGTTTTCAATACCGTTGATCAACTCATTATTTGACAGAATTCATTTTCTTATCATGTGGAACTATATTCAGCAACTTCTAGAACTGTATGACTATCATGGACGACTTACCATCTGATATTTATTGTCGTTTTTTAACTAGTAAAATTTTATTTAAGTATAATTCTAAAATAACTATTTTCAACCGTTTTAACTACTTAATGCGTTTAAACAATTATTTCTTGCGATCTCGGAATATGCGATTTATAGCCATTCCGAAGGATGCGCGCCAGTTTCGAATGCGACAAGAAAGTCGAAGCAGCTGCTTTGGCTTTAACATGTCTCTTTTATAACTACTGAGTCTTGACATTTAGTTTAACAAATTGATTTTTAATTGATTTTTAATTTTAAATATTTCTCTCTCTCTCTCTCTCTCTCTCTTTCGATTTATTTAAATATGATTTAAAAATCTAAGGTAATTAAGCTGCCTGCCTTGGCCGAATTTTAGTAAATGTTAAGTCAGTGATTGGGGAACTTTTCCTAAAAACGGAAATAAAAACCGGTCAAAACATAGCGTTGGTCTAAAAACTGATTTAGTTAAAAAAAACTTATCAAGTACCAACCCAATGAATTCATTACAATTTGGCAAATGTGATCAAGGAATCACAGTATCAGAAAGGTTGGGAACCGCTGATATAATTTATGTTTAAGTGACCTGGTTGTAATCGTTTTTTTTTCATTCGGATAATAGCTAATTTTCTAAGGTCAGTGCATATTGAGCTACTTGTCTATGCTATAATTATAAATATTAATTTCGACGTCATATAGAAAATCAAGGACGCTAATCCTGACGTTGCCGATAAGATGTTATAAAAGGGATCAAGGCAAACGGTATCTCTCGCAAGTCCATGGAAATTCATAAATGAGACCATTTTTCGAACAACTATACATTGATGTATTGCTAAAAGTTTTCAGTATCCATTAGCACGATGTCTGAAATGTTTAAATTAAAGGCATTATAAAATTATTATCCTACACTTTGAAGACCTTATTAAATATATGAGACATTAAACCTAGTACTGGCTTTGTCTATCACAAATAATTATAACTCAACAAATAATGTAACTAATATTCCTGATAAGTAGAAGTTTCATGTCAAATTATTATTTTTAAGTCTAACTATAAATATTTAAGATATATTAAGACTAAATAAAATGCTAAAAATCTATGCAAAACAAAAATATGCAAACCAAAATCGACCAAGTAAACATTCGTAAACATTTCACATCAGCCGACAGCGAGAGAGAGTGAAATCAACAATGTATTGATTGTGCTCAACTTTGTGCACAAATAAATGTGCAATAAACTTTTTATCACTTATTAATCAATAAAAAAATAATTGAAAATCATCATGAGTTTATTCTATGCCAAACGAAAATCCATTGACTTGACCAAGTTAAGTGGAACAGATGAAGTTCGGGCAGATTATTTACACAATGAGAATCTCATGGCGGGTAGGTTTATTTTTCTTATATCATCCATTCATCAATTGACTTTTTAAATCATTTAAAACTTGGATTTTGAACTTTTCAATATGAAGTTCGTTGATTCAATATTAAGATTATAAATAATAAACAGTAAATTATTAATAAAATCTAAAACTTCTAGTTCTAGGTTCTTAAAATCAGACCCCAACGGGAACTCGAGGCCTTTACTGAATGTGTGAGACTTATGGTAATGTCGAATAAGTTTTATGAGGATTTAACATTTTTAAACTTTTAACATTAATATTTATCGAGAATTTTTGAAATTAAATAAAAACAATTGAAACCGAAAGTTTTAAGTAAATTTTTAATAATATTTTTGTGAAATTATTTAAATTTTGATTGTTAAAAATTGAATCCTGTGATACATAAATAAATTCTTAAAAGTTGTTTAAATAGTATTAAGTTAAAAGTCAGTATTATTTGTATTATTCGATCTAAGCGATTAGTTAATTTTATATTTGTTTCGGTTTTTTAATGTAGAAATTTGTCTACTGTATTGATCATGACTTTTCATTTTTATAATTGGATTTTGTTTTAAATATTTAAAATCTATATTTCAATATGAAAATTCTAATTGTTAATTAATTTTTTTTAAAGTTTAGGGAGCACCGCAAAATATTCAATTAGGCCTCGCATTTACTAGATCCAGTCCTGATTATCCGATAAATAAATTTTTGGGGATTATTTAGAATTTTTATGGGTATTTAAAATCTAAATCCTATAGAAAAAAATAGGTATATTACAAAATATTACCGTCACTACTTTCAATCTATAAACTACATAATGAATGGCCATACATAATTAATAATCAAATTAAATGAACTTATAAATTCAAAAATATTAAAAAAACTAGATCAGCTAGGATTATTTTATAAAACGAAATTTTTGAAAATTATAAAAGCAATAGAAGTCAATTGAAAATGATCATTTTTAATTGTTTAAAATAATAGGAGAATTGGTAAATGTTGACTAGTGAAATTGGTTGGAACTAAATAGTCATACGTGTTTAAAAATTTATTATTGTTAATATATGTAATAAAATATAAATTTGTTTAAATCAGCCTTCATAAATCACCACCCGAAATGACAAATATTTTGAGCCAATGGTAAGTTAAAAGTTATATTTTTCATTAAATTTATATTTTAATGGTTTTTATTATTTTTATTTTTTTAATGTTAGCAATATATTTATTAAAATTAAAGATTCTAATTTATTATGCATTTCAGGTCATTTATGCATATTTTTTTAAAAATATAAGATATATTAAATTTTAATTTAAAACATTTTTTCAAGTTTCATTAGTTTTTTCATTCACAAATTTTTTTTATATGATTGCCTTAATTTTCTCCCGGTTCCATGACTTTGATCAATCTTCTGGTATCAATTACTGAATATCTAAAAATAACTTTAAAATTATTATTTCACTAATAAATTACGTTTTTCAATTATTTTCTATATTTTCCATAATTTCCGGTAATCTATAATCATTTTCTGAATTTAAAAAAGTTTTAAACATAATAATTTAACTAGTTATATAATTGGTGGGTTACAGGGTTTCAAACCTTGCTTATCCTTCTAGTTGCCCTCGTAACGCCATACAAAATGATACTAACCGCCACTTGGCACCCGTTGCTAAGCAACGTTGGTAATGTGTTCAAGTGGTGGATTGTCCGCAAAAATTGAGTACCATGTGCTAGTACTATAGTTGCTCGGACAACCCTCGGGTTCACGAGCTGTCGATAGAAGACCTGTGCTCGCTTTTGATTCTTAGGTCCCATTATTCTCCTATCTCCTTCAAATGTTAACCTATACTCTCATATCATTCATTGTTATGTCCATTCCCATAGTCCTTCTTATCGTTGTCCATGTCGAAGATTATTCTTTGGTCGGTACACCCTTGGTTATGTTAAATACACCCACATTATATCTTTCACCCTTATCCTTATTATAACTACAATGTTTCCCATCAATATTACTAGCATTATCATTGTTGCTATTATATGTATTACCTTTATTAATTGTTACTACTATTACCTATTTTATTATTTTTATTCTATAACTACTATTATATTTATTGTTATTACTACTATGATTATTACTACTATTATTATTATTATCATAATTATTATCAATCATTACTACAAATACCATGATTATTATTATTATTACCATTATTATTATTATTATTATCATTATTATTATTATCAATATTATTATTGTTATAAATACCATTACCCTTATCATTATCGTTATATTTATTAAGGTTTTGTAAGGATCCTTCCTTATTCCTCAGCGTTAAAATTTTTTATTGATATACAACATTAGCCGTAGTCCATCTATATTTTTCGGTTTTCGATAAAGTATTTTTGTAATTTCGAAAATTTTAGCAGCGTTCCGCCCTTATTTTACGGTTCATCCCTATTCTACAGTTTTCGACAAAGTATTTTCATTGACTCGGAAAATTTGAGCAGCGTTCCGCCCTTATTTTACGCATTCCATTTTTGCGTTACTATTTTTGTTAAGTATTTGAATTAGTTCGGAAAATTTGAGCAGCGTCCCGCCCATATTTTCCGCCTCAACTCAAATTAAATTATTTAATTTTTATTTAAAAATATTATTTTTCATGATTTTGGTCGTTCGGATTAATCTTTTTCCGATGGCTATTCATTTTAACTGTTGCAACGATTTCGCAATTTTCCCCGCTACCCATTCCCTCTTTTTGTCCTTAAGATCTATTTATGTTCATTTCATAGTTAATGAGTGCCCACTGGACTACTCGGTGTTAGAGATTTTGAGCCGATTGTTGTTAAAAATTTATGTCAATTTTACAGGAAACGGATGGTGAAGGAGCAGCCAATAAACTACTCATTTACCCTCCAATTTCCCCTATATACGGATAATATTGACGTTCCAACTCCTGCGTTCCGCACGCTGAGTCTTCACGGGTACATATCATTGGCGATTTTCCACGCTCTTACACAAATCTGTACTATGTAGATTTTGCTTTCTTGCGTTATGTGTTGGCTGTGGGCCGGAAAAAGGAATAACAAATAATATTTTACCATAGCATTTGGAATAAAAGTTTCGATGCACTAAAGCTGTAGATATAAAATATTTATTCAGCATATTACATCGGCTACATACATTTGAAATTCATTGTATCCATTCCATAAAATTTACTTCGAAAATCCCATAAATTTAATTCGATAAATCATCTATAAATTCAATTGGAAAAACAAAATCATCCATAAATTTAATCTGAAAAATCATCCATAAATTCAATTGAAAAATTACCCACAAATTTGATTCAAAAAATCATCCATAAATTCAATTGGAAAAACAAAATTATCCATAAATTCAATTTGAAAAACAAAATCATCCATCAATTCGATCTGAAAAGTCATACATAAATTCAATTGAAAAATTACCCATCAATTCTCTTCGAAAAAATCAACTAATAATGTTGCACCAGTTGAGAGTGATCGTGTTCAGGCAAAACACTTACCCGTGTTAATTGCCTGAATGCACGGCTCTCAACCAGTTATACAACCAGTTATACAGTTCTATAATGAAATTTTTTCTCCGAAAAATAAGACTGAAAATTTGTGAAAACACATCGGTATTTATACCTATTTTTCTCGCGTGTGAAATTTGATGTAGTAAAACAAAATTCGACCTTGTTATTTTCTAGTAAATTCTATTCTTTAATTTTATTATTTTTTGATTTATTTTTATAATTTTTTATTTAAGATTTTTATTGAATTATTACTAATTCAAATTTTCGATTTTAAATTTCATTTTAATGAACTTTTATTAATTTTTTCAATTTCTTCGAATTTGTTGTGTTTTCTTGTTATATTTGTGTAGGTATCGTGCGAATCTTGGTGCATTTTGTTATTATTTTAATTTTATTTTTATGTTTTTGATTTTATTTTTATTTATATTCTCTCAGATTTTAAAGTGTTTAATTGGTGTTGTATATTGTATTTTAAGTTATCTTGGTGCTGGGTTTTCGTGCTGTATTACTGATGCATTTAAACAATTCTCAAGGCTATTGGTGTGCCGGCCCAACATAATATTAATTTATTATCCTTCCTTAAAATCATATTTGAGTTCGTCTCTATATTTTACCTGTTTCCTTCGATCAATATTGATTTTCAAATTTTAGAAATTTTTAATTAATTTTTATACTTTAATTATTTTTGATGTTTGTTGTTCATTTTCAATTTTACTTACCCTCCTTTTATTACCTTAATTTTATACCAAAATCCAATACTTGATTTACTCCGATACCTATAATTTGTGTTAAAATTTTAAGTAGGCGTAAATATTTTTTTATAGTGTGGGGCTTATGGTTTTGACAACCTTGACTCCAGATGTAAATATTATCTTACCCCCAATGATTACCCGTTGCTAAGCAACGTTGGAGATGCAACCATTGATTTTGAAGTCGCCAAAGGTGAGCGCCACATAGGAACTGCTCTGGCCCGACCTCAAGTTGGGTCCAACGCACTGCCGTTAGAAGGCGTGTATGCGATTACTTTTCTTTGGTACCTCGTCTGTGTGGTTAATCTTTAGTCCTTTGGAATCTTTTCCTATAAACTATTATCGATTTGTCAGCGGATTTTACTCGATTATTACTGAGACAAAGCTCAGAGAGTTAATTTAAACAAAAAAAAACATTTATTGCCAATCAATATAACAGTTTCAGTCTATCATCATTGCATCTTTGTGGCACGTCGCTTGGCACGTTCCGACTTTCCCGGTCTACGTTTAGTTATTTTAGGTGCGGGCACCTCAACGGACGTCGACTCCCGGTAAGCTACTTGGGCGGGTGCGAAAACGAGAGGGTAGGTTACCGCGTTGCCTTCCTGGCACGCCGATAACGCTACCTCAAGGCCGCGTATTTGGATCTTCTGCGACAGGGTGAGTTGTTTCTCCTCAGCCCACCCTCGTGCCGCTGTCATCTTTTGATAAATCATTCTGGCCTTTCCTGGTTTAATCCAGGTGGCCTTGATCTGTTGAATCTCCTGATTGAGGTGTGCCAATTGCTGTTGTAGGTTTTTGTTGGCCGTTCGGGCTTTGTGGAGCTTCTGTTGTAAAATCTGAACCGAGCTCATGTCTAAATGAAAATTATACTATTTACTCCCATTATCTATCATCAAATGTTATTTATTCGTCGCACCTCAATCCGTATAATAATAAACATCGGCGGGGAAATCTATTTCACTAATTCATTTTCGCTAAAAGGTATTCTATGTTGCAAAAACAAATATTGACGGAACACCATTTTAAGAGCTACTATTGAATATTTATTAAAAATGACACAAAATTCATCAGAATCAGCGCCGGTTGAATCTAGGATCACCTTTATCGTATTTCCGACTTGAGCGGTTTCGAACGTAAGAGTGGTCGTAACGATCTTCCGGATCTCTTTCCGTGTCTCGCAGTTCACGAGGGAGAACTCTCCGTGGAATCACTACGTTAATTGCTCCAGTCTGACCACGAAGTCGCGGATCGTCTAGCTCATATGAGACGTTATAACTGGGAGCATACCCATCTGTACTGGGAATTTTTACTTCCGCAATATCTGCGTTCACTTGCGCTAAGTATCGTCTGGCTTTATCAATCTGACGATTTGTTTCTTTTTGATGCTACTCAAGGCGAGCTAATAGGAATTCCGCCTGGCCACGGATCTCCCGGGTTCCGGCCAGGTTCTCACTTTATGGCTACATAAGGGAGTCAACATCTTCCGAACTCCCTTGATTTCCGGATATCGTCTCTCGAACGGGGGATATCGAAAACCCAGCGTCCCACATCGCTTGTCTGCACCTGGCCGCTGAGTGGGCAAGGAAACGTGCGATGACCCGGGACGCATCAATCCAGGAGTCCTCTAAATTATAATAGATCAATCATCATCTTTATCCGTTCTGGTCTTTGCTATTATGAGATTGGCTAGGGAAATTCTTAGTATCAGGCTAAAGAGTAGGGTGGTATACCTATCGGGGTCGTTTGTCGGGGTGGTGGTAAGTAATTACCATGATTTATAAGCGTGCGAGATTCCTATTCACCATCAGTTACTTGTCTACTCTTCTTGTAAGTCGGGTTGAGATTACTCGAATGTTTGCAGTGACGTTAACGCAATATTGCTCAGAGCACCTTTAATTTGAACTTCAAAACTTATTCATAGTTCATGAGGATTTAAGAGTCTCTGGACTAACTGTGACATTATTTCAAGCGTAACTTTATGTTTCAAATCTACTGTTGAACAGTTATTGATAGTTGGAAGGCCTAGCCGTTATTCGGCTTTTGTCTGTCACAAATTTATGGTTCAAATGGAACGTCAATTTATAACTTAATTTTTTCTCTTTATAGTTTAGTTGATTAGGTTTATAACTAATTATTAGTTGGTATCTCCATCACCCATTTCGGCTAGCATAATGGTAGGCGGGAATATCGACATTGGCGTCATTATACCCAAAACAGAACGGTTAATCAATCTTTTCTACGGCGCAATAATAAGTTCAAATCAATTCCATTATTATTATCTCTGATCTTCACGGTAAAATCGTTGTTAATACTGCTATTATTATTCTGAAAAAAAGGTTTACTCATTACGGCTAGGAGTTATTGTTGTCCAACTGCTGTTGTCCATTGTCACCTTAATAAACAGAACAAGGAGGGTGAATTACAATTGTAAATACTTTAAGGGTTAGTCGATGGAACATTTTTGATAGACTAATTTAACTTCATCCAACGATTCAGGATTTCTGGGATAGACAATTGAGAGGAATGATATCATTGTCATTATTGCTTAGGAGCTAATCTGCAAGATTTTAAATTTTGTCTAGACTAATCCCTTTATAACGGTTTATCATGGGTCTACCGAATGAGAAAATATATAAACCACTACCATGGGTGCCCTATACTCTAATTTACAGATATTATTATTATTATTATTACATAAAAAGAAATTTTTAAAACTCTAAACATTATTATTATTATCATATAAGGGGTCATGCACAAGATTCTAAATATTATTATTATTATTACGTAAGAGACAATTTAGGGAATTTTAGATGTGATTATCGTTGTCTCAATAAGAGGCAATTTATGAAATTCTAAAATTATTGTTATTGTTTCATAAGGAATAGTTTGCAATCGGTCAATTATTATTATTACTATTATCCCATAAGAGGTCATTTAAAAGATTCGAAATATTATTATTAATATTATATATGATATAAGATTCCAAAATTATCATTATTATTACACATAAGATAGCTTACGATATGTTAAATATTATCATCATTATGAGAGGAGAGACCATTTATGCAATTCCAAATTCTATTATGATTATTTATTAATGACATTATACTTCCTTGATTCAGTAATTGGAATAATTTTTCGTTTTTATTATAGTTGCAACAAATAACCATCATTTCCCTGTAGTTAGTTAAGTTACTTTAGTCTATAGTATAGACTAAAGTAACTTAACTAACTACAGGGAAATGATGGTTATTTGTTGCAACTATACGATTATCGTGGCTGTGAAAATTGGTCACAAAGGAAAACTAGCGCCTGTGACTTAATTTATTTGAGTAGCTGATGGTGTATTGGACTCGTATTTCGCGGTTTAAGTGATCTCTGAAATTTGGCATGACTTTCAATTATTCCTGATAAGCAAAGTGTGGTGAATATGAGACACGATATATTTTTTCCAGAAGAAAAAAAATAAAATTTTTTATATATCATTGATTGCATTTTTGACCCAACCCACGTCATCAGTAGTTAATGTATGGATCGTCAATTCAGGTGGTGTGGCTAAGACTCGGGACCAATAATTAATAATGAAATTAATTTGTTAAATTACCTTCCGGGCGCTGCATTCAAAATCTTTTATATTACTTTTAAATAGCTTTGAGGCAAAACGATTAAAGAAAATTCGGTTGTAGTTTACTATCATACTAGAATCCTTGAATTTTTTAGAAGCCATAGCAACGATCTTAATTCTTTTTATTTCCACGTCACCTGCCCCTTTAGTTGATCCTAGGCGCATTTATGTTTATATTACAGATTAATGAGTGCCCACTAGAGTACTCGGTGTTTTTGATTTTTAGCCGTTTGTTACAGAAATTTTAGGTCGAGTTTATGGAAAATGAGTGATGATGAAAAAGCCAAAAGACTATTCCCTCTTCAACCCATTTCCCCTATACGGAATGATGATTTTACGTTTCAGCTACTGCGTTCTCACGCCGTAGCCTTCACGGGCACGAATCATTGGCGGACTTACACCGCACTTGCACGATTCGATAGGGGTATGTTTAGTTTACTTTGTTACGGTGATGTGTCGGCTGTGGGCCGGAAAAATTTCTACAAGAGGTTATTTATAAAACTTTTATTGAATGATATATACATCGGTTGAAATAGTATTTGTCATTCATTACTTCATAATTCACATTCCAACCTTTCCCCACGCCTACACCTCAAACAGAGCTCATATGAGGTTGTTTGGGTATGACGTGGAGAAAGTTTTTAAAAACATCTCTCCACTCACATTGAAAATTTCTTTCACTGGTTGATACTGAGTTATCAGAAACTACTTCGAGTTTTAACTACTTCAAGTTTGCAAAAACTGATTTCAGAAAACTGATTCAAATTATGTGAAAATGAATCGATATATATACCTATTGTACGACCCTAACCTTGCGTGTTAAATTTGATTTAGTAAAACAAAATTATTTTCTAGTATATTCTAATCTTAATTTTATTATTTTTGTAATTTAGTTTGACAATTTTGTTTTTAATTTTTTAATTGAATTGTTTTCAATTCAAATTATTTAATTTTTGTTCCATTTTTATGGATTTTCGCATTTTTTGTTAAATTGTCAAATTTTCATGTTCTGGTGTTATTTTTATGTTTATTTCGTACGGATCTTGGTTAGTTGGTGTTTTATGAGTCCGATTTTAAATCTGCATGTTGTATTTGCGTGCATGTTACCGATTCATTTAAACAAACTCGTGTCTTGGACCAACAATAGTAGAACTTAATTTATGGGGTAACTGATAGTAATTTATGAAAAATGAAATAAATAATGAAATAAATAAGACTTTATCATGTAAATGAAAATATATTAATCCACAATCTTAATTTTTGTTATAATTTTGCCTTTGAAGAAAGTGAATTTAATGATAATGAAAGCTTGTTTGTCAATATTTCATAGATACAAAATGGATACCAAAGATGACAAATAGACAATTTAAAAAGTAAAATTTCTTTAGGATTTTTAAGAATTTTTTAATAAATATTTGGTTTGTAATATCATTTTATTAAGTTGATTATTTTTATTTATATAATTTATAAAGTACAAATGAATAATTAAAATTTATTCAATCTTCAATGTGTGTGTGTAAAGTTAGTTTAAAAATTGTTAATTAATTAATTTATTAATTAGCAGGTTAAATAATTTTGTCATACAGTTAAAATATTTTAATTCAGAAAATGTGCCGAAAAGAAAGTCATCTTTTGAAACCACTTATGAAGAAATTATTAAAGTCGAACAACCAGCAGTTGAGCATATTCCAGAAGTAAATAAAAATATTTATAATAAATTAAGTATTATATTACTTTTGTATTTTTCGATATCAATAGACCAGTAAGCCTAATGTAGCAAGATGAACAATTAAAATGATGTATAATAAAAAATGGTCAAATATTATGCAATAAGGTCCGCCGAAAATTTGTGGTTACATATATATTCTAATCTTTTGTTATAAATATAATGGATAGCGTACTGTTAAGATGATACAATTCTAATCGAAAGGCTTTTTCCTCCAGTTTATTTAAATACATTAATTTATTAATTTGGTTATTTATAAAATAATATTAAACAAGTAAATAAATGATAACATTAGGAATATGTATGAGTGAATTAATTTTCAATGTAAGGCAAATGGCGCGCAAGGTTTATTTATTCAGTCAGCCTCATACAGTGTAAATGACATATTGACTTCACATTGGGGATGATCCAGTCATTATATCTAACGAATAAACACGAGCTCACGTATCAAATGCATGTCTTCTTATTCTTGCTGCTTTTTTCAATGGATTTTTATTTAAAAATGATTAATAGTAATTATAAAATATTATTAATATTTATAACAAAAGTGCTTTAAGAAATAAATTATTATAAAAATTGAATAACAATTAAAATAAATTAAATAATAAAATAAATATTAATAAATAATGATAATCATGATAGTAATAATAATTAAAAATAATAATAATAAAATTATTAAACTTAGTAGTCTTTGTTCACTGTCATTTATCCACTTTCGTTTAACCTTCCACACATTAAGCAACTATCCTGTCTCTTAAAATCTATTTTAAATTGAATAAAAGTACAAAAATCGTTCACGGTCCATACGACTTCACTATTTACAAATCTGGTAAAAATGCTTGAATCAGTGTTTTTAACCACCAGTTGGCAACTCTAATCTAACCGGTTCCCGAAATTTTTAAAAATTTAAAGATGATTTTTGTAAAACGATTTAATGGTAAAATGATTAATTATTAGATTTACTATCAAAAAGGTGGAATTTTAGAGAAGGTCACTAAAAGGACGCGTTTATAAAGACGTCAATTTTAATGACGACCATAAATAAAAGCGAGTCTATGAATTATATAAGACTACTAACATTTTGTATAAAAATGATACATACGAAATTACAACTGCTTTACTACTTTTCAACCTGTTGTCAATTTATTCACATGTTTAGGTTGATATTGTGATTAAGTAATCTCTAATTCATCTTTAACAATATATTTCATGATTAGCGGCCTTTCGATATTTATCCTTTCATCTGAGTGGTTGCTTATCCAATAAGTATTTCGATATTCACCGTTTTAATAGAAGTTTTTATCCTTTCTTGTTGTTTGATCGGGAAGTAGTTTGGTATTCGATCCATGATGAAAAGTATTTAATAATATTTTCATGACTTAGACGTGAAAGCATCATGATTTCATTTCGCAGAAGTCTACTTGATTTGCTTAGGGTTTGTATCTCATCATTATTATACGAGTTGATCTTAATGCAATACCAATGGGAATTAAATCTGTGCTTAGCACGAAAATATTTGACATCAACAAGGCTGTGTAGTTTCACCATGTCACAAAATGTTGGAGAAACATGGAAAGAATTATAAGTCGAAATATAGCGATCATTTAAATATCCTTCCAAATCCGGCTTCCTATACTCATGCTTATCCATGACTCAAAATTATGCTTCTTTCATTTAAATAAAAGAAATGCAGAAACTTCAGTTTCATTTGTAATTTAGTGTCGACATTTTTACATTGTTCATTTTCATAGCTTTTTATCTGACTGTAATTAATATATTTCAACAAGTTGCCTTTTCGAATTTCTAACACTGATTTTTTACTATTTTTTACATTAGAATCATTGCTTCCAGAACAATCTTGAATATCATCCAAGAGGATTTTGGAGTCAAACAAAGGGTTAGTTCAAGAATTATAGGACGGCTTGCAAAGAGGAGAATTTTGTAATTTTTCTGTAAGAGGAGTCCGACCAACATTCAATTTGAGCCAGTACTCGCTGTTCCATATCGGTGAATTGAATTGGAGCTTTTCTTCAATCAATGAAGATGAAACTTTATCAGAAATTATTTTATTGTCCATAGAGAATAAAGTATTGAAATCTTTAATAAAGCAACTTTCAATTTTATTGGATGTATTCAAATTGCTTTCACAATTGTTTACTTTCATTTTAGTTAAACTCGAACCAGGAATGAGAATTTGTTCATAAGAATCATCTTTATCTAATTTCTTAATAAAGGTGAATTTGTTTGCATTAGAAAACTCAGCCTTTTCCCATAAACTATTATTTGAATCATCTCCGAAAAATAGGCTCTTGAGCGAAATTTTAAATTTAACCAAGTCAATTATTCATTAAATAAATTCTATATTTAAAGAACCCTAATTTACACATCTTATTAAAACACACATATATTAATCTAAGTAAATTAAAAAAAATCACAAAACTTTTTCGTTTATTTAATTTTAGAGAATTTCAATTTCAAGGTCCTCTAAAACTTATTTTAATTTACTTAATAAGTATTTAATTTAGTTTATTTAAAATGGTGCCTATCCACTCGTTTTAACAAAGTCACATTTTTGTAATGATACTGAATTATTATAATGACTATTTGTTCTTTTATAACTATACTTGATAGTAATTGTAGTTTTATATAAATTTTCTTTTAACAAAGTTAACCAATATTATTTGCCTACCGTGGCATAACCAACATTAACGGCAACCTGTTCATTGACCACAATTGACCAGATGTGGTTAATACCATATACAATGATAACAAGCTACCATGCATCCTGTTATTATTTTTAGTTTTAAGTTTTCAGTTTAGTTTATTTAGTTTTGTTTATTACTTTACGGTTTATTTGTCATTTGTTTTTATAATTGTATAAATAAGATTTTTTAAATCAAATCTGTTGGGCCAGGACACAAACGGCCTTGAAAATTGTTCGAATGCATCAGTAATACAGCACGAAAACCCAGCACCAAGATAACTTAAAATACCACATACAACACCAACTAAAAATTTTAAAATCTGAGAGAATATAAATAAATATAAAATCAAGAAACATAAAAGTAAAATAAAAAAAATACAAAATGCATCAAGAACCGCACGAAATTTACATAAAAAATAACATAATAACAAGAAAATTTGACCGTAAAATGACCATTTACATAAAAGTAAAAATTAATGAATTAAATGAATAAAAATAAAATATTTTTGGCTAATAAGTTTGATAAAAAATGGTAAAAATAAATTATCAATTTAAATTAAGAAAATAATAAAAAAATTTAATTTAGATAAGAAAAATAATTTCAAGGTCAAATTTGTTTTTTCGCAATAAAAATAACACGCGAGGTTAAGGTCAAATTATAGGTATATATACTGATGTGTTTTGACAAATTTTCAACTAAAATTTGGTGAAAAACTTAATTTCAGTCTTATTTTGTAGTCTTATTTTTCAACAGAAGTTCTAGTCTGATTTGAGTTAGTGTGCATAACTAACTGAGAGCCGTGCATTCAGACAATAACACTGGTAAGTGTTTTGTCTGAAAACGTTAACTCTCAGATAGTGTACGAGTATTGACATATATGATTAATGCCATACGAATTGTGATCAAGATGAATTTATGAATTGCCAATTTGCCGAATGAATTTATGGACGATGTATGCCAAATAAATATTTTAAAGCCAACAATTTTGTGCATTGAAACTTTTACTCAACTGATATGGTAATATATATTTATTTCTTTTTCGGCCCACAGCCAAAACATAAAGCAAGGAAGTAAAATTACACATAACTATCAAACTGTGTAAATGCGGTGTAAGTCCGCCAATAGTTCGTGCCCGTTAAGGTTCCGGCTTGAGAACGCAGGGGGGTTGGCTGCTCCTTCCCCATCCGTTTTCTGAAAAATTGACATAAAATTTTGAACAACAATCGGCTAAAAATCACTAACATTGAGTAGTCCAGTGGGCACTCATCAAATATAACATGAACATACATAGATTATAAGGACAAAGAAAGGGAAAGGGTAGTGGGGAAAATTGCGAAATCGTTGCAACAGTTAAAATGAATAGCCATCGGAAAAAGATTAATCCGAATGACTAAAATCATGAAAAATAATGTTTTAAATAATATATAAGAATTAATTAAATTATGTCGAATTGAGATCGAAAATATGGGTGGATCGCTGCTCAAATTTTCCGAATCAACTAAAATACTTAAAAATAGTAAAGTAAAAGTAGAATACGGCTCAATTGTTGGTAGGATAATCTGATAAAACCGTAAAATAAGGGCGGAACGCTGCTAAACTTTTTCGAACTAACAAAAATGCTTTATAGAAAACTGTAAAATACGGATGGATTACGGCTAAATTTTTATTAAAATATTTTCATAAAGTTGAGGAATGAGGACAAAGCCCTACAAAACTTTGATTATAATAAGGATAATGGTAATAATAATAATAATAATGTGGGGTTTTTGGTAGAGCGTTGTTAATTAACCTTGACCCCATATGAAAATTGTTATCTTTCCCCCAATGGTTACCCGTTGCCAAGCAACGTTGGTAATGCAACCACTGGTTATGGGATCACCAAAGGTGAGCACCACGTAGGAACTGCTAAGGCCCGATCCCATAGTGGGTTCAACGCACCACCGATGGAAGGTACGCGTGCGATTTCTATTTTCGGTCCCCTTCGCTTGCAAGTGCAAATCGTCGTCTATTTCTCTGATTCGATCTCATTGTTTTGCTTAGAACCTTACTACATATTAACAAAAGTACACACATTTTAACTAAAACATTTATTATTAAAACAATTTTTATTTCTTCTGCTCCGACGACCTCATTATTCGTCGTCTGACCCGTTCGAATTTTCCTGGTCGCCGTTGGGGTGGTTTTATCTCCGGCTTTGATGTACTGATGGCATCACGATACGCCAGTTAGGCCGGCGCGAAGACCAGAGGGTACGTGACGGCTTGGCTTTTGTGACAGGCCGCCAGCGCCACTTCCAACCTTCGGATCTGTGTCTTCATTGCCTGTACTAACCGTTTCTCTTCAGCCCATCCGCGTTGGGCGGCAGTTATTCGTTGATATAAGACTTTTGCCTAGGATGGTTCCACCCATGTTGACTTTATACAGTGTATTTCCCGAGATATTTCCATCAGTTGTTTGTGTAGATCAGCGTTCTCCTTCCGGGTACCTTTGAGAACCGTATTCAAGATTTCATCTGCAGTCATTTCTACAATAAAACAGCTCGTTAGTAACTTAATCGATTTATTATTTGAATTAGTGTTTCCGATACATTAAACTATCTACATTACAAGGGTTATAGGTGATGCAGTATGTAATAGAACAGTGTCTATACGACCAAAAATAAGAAATGAAAATAAGAACTCCAAAACAATTTATTTTATAAATTCAGTAATAGCGAGATGATTCATAACGGCGGTTCGAGTTTGATCTATCTACCCGTCGTGCGTAGGGGTGGTTTCTATTCGATTCCCCTTCTCTTAACTCTGGCCTCATCACTGTCGGTAGAGCCTTCTTTGGTTAGGACACGGTCATTGGTAGGATTGGATGATTTATCCTCGGGTCATCGAGCTCAAATGAGACGCCGTAAGAGGGGACGTGTCCATCTGTGCTCGGAATTATTCCAGCTGCAATTTCTCGATTTATATGATGGAGGTGTTGACGTGCTCGAGCTACTTCTCTGTTCGTTTTTCTTTGATGGGTTTCGCCCAGACTCTCGTTTAATAGCCACAAAGGTCCGTTCTATGTCTGCTGTTCCTTCTTGTCTTCCGGTTATTGATTCTCGGAAGGGAGAGATTGAATACTCTTCATCCCACATCGCTTATCTGTATTTCGCGGCGGTGTAAGATGGGAATCTCATAGTTATGCGGGACTCGTCTATCCAGGAGTCTATTTAAAGAAATATCATTAATTTGAATCAAAAGCAAAAGAAACAAGATCGCATGCTATATTAAGGCGGGTTTCTCTGAATGAAAATAATACTCTTTTCGGCGGTAATGAAAAAAACATCGGGTTGAATTCTTGGATTTGTGTAGCGAGTATTTTCGAACGGAGTTGCGGGCATTCTTGTGAAGTGACGAATAGGTAAAGAAATCGAATATATTATTGGGATTATCTTACTGTAAAATGAGCTTGACCTGGTATTCACCTATCCTAACGTCCTGCGCACATATACTACATCGGTATTTTGTGCAGTCCTATCGCGTCTGAGAGGTAACAAGCTCTATACTCTAGAGGTTCGTTTTGGCCGAAAATATAGCTGTCGCTTGTTAGAACGAAGCATTATGGAGGTGTCGCGTGTTAATTCATCAGGTTTTAAGTTCAATAGTTATCTCGAATTGATATTCCTACTCCTACTTCATAACTCGAACCAGTACCCCCGGGTTCGTCTAATTTTGACTTACGTGCATTAGTATGGTTGGATTCATCTAGCTTTGATTTAATGGATAGTTTTCGAATTGATAATTCTACTATTATTTCACGAATTGCACTATTATGATTAAGATTACGACTTTACAGTATGGGCGTTTGTATTGCGATACTTGCACGAAAAAGAAATCAAATCGGAATTAACAATGTCTAAATTTTAATTTGTGTCGTTAACATTTATATTTCAATCCTCTAAACTGGCTACATCTTTCCCTATAATCACTTCTGGTTGAATTGGCATTTCCCGTTCGCCTAATAAGCTGGACGATTGTTATGGTTGATTGGAGTATATAAATTTATAACGATTAAACACGGAATTATATAAATGTTACCTCTTTGGGCGCCCGTTCGGCGTTCCATAGTTATCTCGTCGCCACTGTGATGCTGAGAAGCATGTTCCTGGACTCTGGCTTTCCCTCGTCTATTGAACTTAGCTGCGTTGTTCATAGTAGATTAGACTAAAATTTCATTTTCTTCGTCTGCCTACTTATGCTGTCTCGTTGTGGTGCACGCATGTCTACATTGGCGATCGGACGTATGTGTATGCTGTAATCACCCCGATTGGTTGATTTACTGTCAACGTGGGAATTTATTGACTAGAGTTTTCAATCGATTCAATTTTTCTCTAGGTACTTTATTTATGTGCGACGTGGAAATATGTTGATTAATATTTTCAATCGATTCAATTTTTTTTCTATATTTCTCCTTTCGTGATTTTTCTATGGATTAGTGTGTCGATCTACTGAAAATCTTTCAATAATATTTCATGGATTTGCTCGCTTCGTTAATTTCGGATTCCTCATGCTGGGTAAAGGCTCAGTTAACTGGTTTTATGAACTTTTAATGATTGGTTATTTCGGGTACTAGCTGTTCCTCGTTCAACAATTACTTCTGATTGATTTTATATATCCTGCTAATTATTCTTCATAGTAACATTCATGGGAAATTCGTGGTCTAATCGGGACACTTGGCGATTCAATACGTATTTCTATTCAATCTGTTATGGTATCCATGCGGGCGAAAATGGAGCTAGATTATGCGAAACCTTGGTGTAATAGGTGCTTGTTTTCGTTAACGTGATTTCGGATTTCGTTTCACTATCAGATTATTTTATTGAAAAACAATTTGTATTTGTTGAGGACAATTTTAAATTTATAGTTCTTTTATTTTTATTCGGTGGAGGGTTATGATAGATTAGTCAAAACAACTTAGATTATTTTTGGGTTGAATTTTCCTATATTTGATTTACAAGGGACTACGTTGGATTTCTATCACTAGAGCGTGGTCAATTATGATGATTTTTTGCGACTTGATTATTGGGAAGTAAATTTTTATATTTTGGTTTTGATAAAGTTCTAGTTCAATAATAATGATATTAATGATCATAAAGATGTTGCGATAGCGTGATTGTTAATCTAGTATCATATTTGGGTGGTACTACCTAAAGTATTCTATAATTTAATCGTTTTATTCACAGTTTAATTCCTCATTATTTTCCTATAACTACGGTGAAATTTCTCGGCTAAATGATTTTCACTAAATCTATTATACTTTATTTTTGATTCGAGACATTTAGAAGACATTATAGCGATTTCCGAATTCTTTTTCCCAGTTCCTTTCCCTGAATATTGATCTTAGGTCGATTGTGTTTATATTAGGATTTTAAGAGTGCTCACCGAGCTACTCGATGTTTATGATTTTGGTCGATGTGTGAAATCAAAATTTAGGTCGAATTTATAGGAAAATGGGCGGTGGAGGAGCAGCCAAAAGACTACTTCCCTTCCTCCCAATTTCCCCTATAGCGGTTGTAACTTGATGTTCGGGCCCTACGTTATTCACGCCGGAACCTTCACGGGCACAGGCTATTGGCAGATGAACTGCTCCTACACAGCCTGAATTTTGTGTATATTTTACTAACTTGCGGTGCGTGAGTTGCTGTGGGCCAAAAAACAATTATAGTATCGACGGAAAAATTTCATTTTTATATTTATATTTGTCATATACCACATTGCATAAACTTTCTGAGCATAAATTCATAAGGTTTGAACATCATATAACAACACTCTCTCCCCACGCCGACACCCAAGCAGAGCTCCATTGAGGTTGCGAGGAAGCGACGTGGAGAGAGTTTCTAACAATTCTCTCACTCACATCAAATAGTATTGTTCAAAAAATTGGTTTCAAGTTTTGTATAAACAGATTTGACGATTCTCGATTAAGACTGGTTAAAACTGGTTAAAATTGTGTAAAAATAAATCGGTATATATACCTATTGCACGACCCTAACTTTGCGTGTTATTTTTTGATTCAGTAAAACAAAATTTGACCTTGCTATTTTCTAGAATATTCTGTTCTTAATTTTATTATTTTTGTAATTTAATTTGGCAATTTTCTTTTTAATTTTTAATTTGAATTATTTCTAATTCAAATTCTTTGATTTTTATTTCATTTTCATGAAATTTCGCATTTTTTATATATTGTCAAATTTCGGTCAAATTGTTGGGTTTTCGTGTTATGTTTATATTTATTTCGTGCGGATCTTGTTGCACTTTGTTATTATTTTAATTTATTTTTGTGTTTTCATAATTTTATATTTAATTGTTTTCTTTCTAGCATTTTGATAGGGTTAATTGGTGTTTTAATAGGTTTAAGTTTAAATCGCATGTTATGTTTGCATGTGTGTTACCGATTCATTTAAACATTTACAAGGCCGTCTGTGTTCTGGCCCAAAAATAATAATAATAATGGTGGGTTTCTGGGTTTTGATATTTTGAAACTATATGGTTGTTACCCAGACAACCCCATACAAATATTTCCTTTGCTTACCACTCGGCACCCGTTGCTAAGCAACGTTGGTAATGTGTTCAAGTGGTGGATTGCCCGCAAACATTGAGTACCATGTGCTAGTACTATAGTTGCTCGGACAACCCTCGGGTTCACGAGCTGTCGATAGAAGACCTGTGCTCGCTTTTGATTCTTAGGTCCCATTATTCTCCTATCTCTTTCAAATGTTAACCTATACTCTCATATCATTTATCTTTATGTCTATTCCCATAGTCCTTCTTATCGTTGTCCATGTTGATGATTATTCTTTGGTCGGTACACCCTTTGTTATGTTAAATACACCCACATTATATCTTTCACCCTTATCCCTATTATAACTACAATGTTCCCTATCATTGTTACTAGCATTATCATTGTTGCTATTATATGTATTACCTTTATTAGTTGTTACTACTATTACCTTTATTATTATTTTTATAACTATAATTACCATTATATTTATTGTTATTACTACTACGATTATTACTACTATTATTATTATCGTAATTATTATCATCATTACTACAAATACCATGATTATTATTATTATTATTATTATTATTATTATTATTATTATTATTATAATTGAAATTACTCTTATCATTATCGTTATTATTATTAAGATTTTGTAGGGATCCGTCCTTATTCCTCAGCGTTAAATTTTTTATTGATATACAATATAGCCGTAGTCTATCTATATTTTTCAGTTTTTGATAAAGTATTTTTGTAAATTCGAAAATTTTAGCAGCGTTCCGCCCTTATTTTACGGTTCATCTATATTCTACCGTTTTCGACAAAGTATTTTCATTGACTCGGAAAATTTGAGCAGCGTTCCGCCCTTATTTTACGCATTCCATTCTTACGTTACTATTTTTGTTAAGTATTTGAATTAGTTCAGAAAATCTGAGCAGCGTCCCGCCCATATTTTCCGCCTCAACTCAAATTAATTTATTTAATTCTTATTTAAAAACTTTATTTTTCATGATTTTGGTCGTTCGGATTAATCTTTTTCCGATGGCTATTCATTTTAACTGTTGCAACGATTTCGCAATTTTCCCCGCTACCCATTCCCTCCTTTTGTCCTTAAGATCTATTTATGTTCATTTCATAGTTAATGAGTGCCCACTGGACTACTCGGTGTTAGAGATTTTGAGCCGATTGTTGTTAAAAATTTATGTCAATTTTACAGAAAACGGATGGTGAAGGAGCAGCCAATAAACTACTCATTTACCCTCCAATTTCCCCTATATACGGATAATATTGACGTTCCAACTCCTGCGTTCCGCACGCTGAGTCTTCACGGGTACATATCATTGGCGATTTTCCACGCTCTTACACAAATCTGTACTATGTAGATTTTGCTTTCTTGCGTTATGTGTTGGCCGTGGGCCGGAAAAGGAATAACAAATAATATTTTACCATAGCATTTGGAATAAAAGTTTCGATGCACTAAGGCTATAGATAGAAAATATTTATTCAGCCTACTACATCGGCTACATCCATTTGAAATTCATTGTATCCATTCCATAAAATTTACTTCGAAAATCCCATAAATTTAATTCGATAAATCATCCATAAATTCGATTTGAAAAACAAAATTATCCATAAATTTAATCTGAAAAATCATCTATATATTCAATTGGAAAAACAAAAATCATTCGTAAATTCAGTTTGAAAACAAAATCATCCATAAATTCGATCTGAAAAGTCATACATAAATTCAATTGAAAAATTACCCATCAATTCCCTTCGAAAAAATCAATTAATAATACTGCACCAGTTGAGAGTGATCGTGTTCAGGCAAAACACTTACCCGTGTTAATTGCCTGAATGCACGGCTCTCAACCAGTTATACAACCAGTTATACAGTTCTATAATGAAATTTTTTCTCCGAAAAATAAGACTGAAAATTTGTGAAAACACATCAGTATTTATACCTATAATTTGGCCTTAACCTTGCGTGTTAGTTTTATTGCGATTAAACAAAATTCGACTTTGAAATTATTTATGTTATCTAAATTAAATTTTTATTTATTTCTTAATTTAAATTCGTAATTTATTTTTAACATTTTTTAAATAAATTTATTCAACCAAAAAATATTTTATTTTTATTCATTTAATTCATTAATTTTTACTTTTATATAAATGGTCATTTTACGGTCGAATTTTCTCGTTATTATGTTATTTTTTATGTAAATTTCGTGCGGTTCTTGATGCATTTTGTATTTATTTTATTTTACTTTTTATGTTTTTGATTTTATATTTATTTATATTCTCTCAGATTTTAAAGTGTTTAGATGGTGTTGTATATTGTATTTTAAGTTATCTTGGTGCTGGGTTTTTGTGCTGTATTACTGATGCATTTAAACAATTCTCAAGGCTATTTGTGTGCTGGCCCAACAATAATAATAATAATAATAATAATAAATATAATGGTAATATTAGTAATAATGGATTAGAATAATACAATGTATTGGTGGGTTTCTGGGTTTTGATATTTTGAAACTATATGGTTTTTATCCAGGTACCCCATACAAATATTCTTCGCTTACCACTCGTCACCTGTTGCTAAGCAACGTTGGAACTGTGTTCGAGTGGGTAGATCGTCCGCAAAAAGTGAACGTTATTGCTAATGCTATAATTGACCGAACGATTTCTGGGTCCAACGAGCTGTCGATAGAAGAACTGTGCTCGCTTTTGATTCTTAGGTCCCATTATTCTCCTATCTCTTTCAAATGTTAACCTATATTCTCATACCTTCTATCTTTATGTCCATTCGCTTGATCCTTCTTATTATTGTCCATGTTGATGATTTTTTATGGTCTGTAAACCCTTGGTTATGTTAAGTAAACACAGTACATCTCTTACCCTTATCCCTATTATAACTACAATGTTCCCTATTATTATTACTAGCATCATCATTGTTACTATTATATATATTGCCTTTCTTAATTGTTACTACTATTACCTTTATTATTATTTTTATTACTATAACTACCATTATATTTATTGTTATTACTACTATGATTATTACTACTATTATTATTATCATAATTATTATCATCATTACTACAAATACCATGATTATTATTATTATTATCATTATTATTATTATTATTATTATTATTATTATTATTATTATTATTATTATTATTATTATTATTATTATTATTATTATTATTATTATTATTATTATTATTATTATCAAGTTTTTACTAGGGATTCTTCATTATTCCTCAGCTTTATAAAATATTTTTCTTGTATAAAAATTTAGTTGTAATCCATCTGTATTTTTCGGTTTTTGATAAAGTATAAAGCTGTTAGAGATTTTGAGCCGATTGTTGTTAAAAATTTATGTCAATTTTACAGGAAACAGATAATGAAGGAGCAGCCAAAGGGCTACTCATTTACCCTCCAATTTCCCTTATGTACGGATAATATTGACGTTCCAGCTCCTGCGTTCCGCACACCGGAGCCTTCACGGGCATGAACTATTGGCGATTTTACACGCACTTACACAGTTCGATAGTGTGTTTTATTTT
Source organism: Schmidtea mediterranea (assembly GCA_022537955.1). Taxonomy (NCBI): domain Eukaryota; kingdom Metazoa; phylum Platyhelminthes; order Tricladida; family Dugesiidae; genus Schmidtea; species Schmidtea mediterranea. The sequence continues at coordinate 90,149,498 of CM039680.1, forward strand.
TCTATCTTGCGTTATGTTTTGGCTGTGGGACACCAAAAATAAATTACCACATGAATTAGGCAAAAGTCTCGAGGCATAAACTGTATATTTGGCATTCATATAAACAAATTTTAAATCGGGCATCGATGTACATAAACCAAAATAACATAACTGTAGATTAACAATCTGAAAATATTGCTGCAAAACATAACTGTAGATTAATAACCTGAAAATATTGCTACAAAACATAACTGTAGATTAATAACCTGAAAATATTGATAACTGTAGATTAATGATCTGAAAATATCTGAAAAAAATCACACAACAAAGTAAGATTTATAAAAAATGTGCATCTTAAATTTGGTTGAAATTCATACTACAAAGTAGTAGTTGAAAATTTGGGAAAACACGTCAGTATTTATACCTATAATTTGGCCTTAACCTTGCGTGTTAGTTTTATTGCGATTAAACAAAATTCGACTTTGAAATTATTTGTGTTATCTAAATCAAATTTTTATTTATTTCTTAATTTAAATTAGTAATTTATTTTTAACATTTTTTAAATAAATTTATTCAACAAAAAAATATTTTATTTTTATTCATTTAATTCATTAATTTTTACTTTTATGTAAATGGTCATTTTACGGTCGAATTTTCTTGTTATTATGTTATTTTTTATGTAAATTTCGTGCGGTTCTTGATGCATTTTGTATTTATTTTATTTTACTTTTTATGTTTTTGATTTTATATTTATTTATATTCTCTCAGATTTTAAAATGTTTAATTGGTGTTGTATATTATATTTTAAGTTATCTTGGTGCTAGGTTTTCGTGTTGTATTACTGATACATTTAAACAATTTTCAAGGCTATTTGTGTCCTGGCCCAACAGTATGTATTATTAATACATATAACAGTAACAATGATAGTGCTAGTAACAATAATAGGGAACATAGTAGTTATAATAGGGATAAGAGTAAGAGAGATAATGTGAGGATATTTAACATAACAAAAGGTTCACATGCCATAGAAAAATCATCAATACGGACGATAAGAAAGACTATGGGAATAGACATAATGATAGATGATATAGCGGTATAGGTTAACAATTGAAGGAGATAGGAAAATAATGGGACCTAAACATCGAAATCGAGCACAGGCCTTCTATCGGCAGCTCGGTGGATCCATGGATCGTTCAGTCAATTATAGCAATAACGCTCACTTTTGGCGGACGATCTACCCACTCGAACACAGTTCCAACGTTGTTTCGCAACGAGTGCCTAGTAGTAAGCAAAATATATTTGTATGGAGTTGTCTGGGTAACAACCATATAGTTTCAAAATCTCTTCACCCAGAAACCCACCAAATTTAAGGGCAGGGCAATCTGTTCATCAACCCACAATTGACCAGGTGTGGTTACTCTACTGTTTGCCTAACATTAAAATTAATAAATGTCTGTTTGAAGTACCAAATTTACTATTTAGAGAATTAATAAAAATACAATTTAATTTTACTTATTGTTGTAATTATATATCAGGTTGTTTTTGTTTTATTATTTGATATGGAATCAACATAATTTAGATTGTTTGATTCAAATTTATTTATAATAGACATTTTATAAAAAAAGTAAAAATAATTCAACAGTCATTTTTTACAAAAAAAGTGTAAAAATTAAAATTTTCAAAAAATAGAAACAGTCCAAAAATTTATACTACTTCTATCAATTCATAACTTGTTAAAATTAAACTTGATAATGATAAAAAATTTGCTAATAAAAATAAGATTTTGCAGTGATCTAAATACCTGACAATGTGAATTACGCATTATTTTTATTAGTTAAATGTAAAAATGAATTATTTATTAAATCAACATTATAGTTACCGATAATTTATTACATATTTACTGTTGGGCCAGCACACCAATAGCCTTGAGAATTGTTTAAATGCATCAGTAATACAGCACGAAAACCCAGCACCAAGATAACTTAAAATACAATATACAACACCAATTAAACACTTTAAAATCTGAGAGAATATAAATAAAAATAAAATCAAAAACATAAAAATAAAATTAAAATAATAACAAAATGCACCAAGATTCGCACGATACCTACACAAATATAACAAGAAAACACAACAAATTCGAAGAAATTGAAAAAAATTAATAAAAGTTCATTAAAATGAAATTTAAAATCGAAAATTTGAATTAGTAATAATTCAATAAAAATCTTAAATAAAAAATTATAAAAATAAATAAAAAAATAAAAAAATTAAAGAATAGAATTTACTAGAAAATAACAAGGTCGAATTTTGTTTTACTACATCAAATTTCACACGCGAGAAAAATAGGTATAAATACCGATGTGTTTTCACAAATTTTCAGTCTTATTTTGCAGAGAAAAATTCCATTATAGAATTGTATAACTGGTTGTATGGCTGGTTGAGAGCCGTGCATTCAGGCAATTAACACGGGTAAGTGTTTTGCCTGAACACGATCACTCTCAACTGGTGCAATATTATTAATTGAATTTTTTTGAAAAGAATTGATGGGTAATTTTTCAATTGAATTTATGTATGACTTTTCAGATCGAATTAATGAATGATTTTTGTTTTGCAAATTGAAGTTATGGATAATTTTGTTTTTCCAATTGAATTATGGATGATTTTTTGAATCAAATTTGTGGGTAATTTGTCAATTGAATTTATGGATGATTTTTCAGATTAAATTTATGGATAATTTTGTTTTTCCAATTGAATTTATAGATGATTTATCGAATTAAATTTATGGGATTTTCGAAGTAAATTTTATGGAATGGATACAATGAATTTCAAATGTATGTAGCCGATGTAATATGCCGAATAAATATTTTATATCTACAGCCTTAGTGCATCGAAACTTTTATTCCAAATGCTATGGTAAATTATTATTTGTTATTCCTTTTCCGGCCCACAGCCAACACACAACGCAAGAAAGTAAAATCTACATAGTACAGATTCGTGTAAGTGCGTGGAAAATCGCCAATGATATGTACCCGTGAAGACTCAGCGTGCGGAACGCAGGAGTTGGAACGTCAATATTATCCGTACATAGGGGAAATTGGAGGGTAAAATGAGTAGTTTATTGGCTGCTCCTTCACCATCCGTTTTCTGTAAAATTGACATAAATTTTTAACAACAATCGGCTCAAAATCTCTAACACCGAGTAGTCCAGTGGGCACTCATTAACTATGAAATGAACATAAATAGATCTTAAGGACAAAAAGAGGGAATGGGTAGCGGGGAAAATTGCGAAATCGTTGCAACAGTTAAAATGAATAGCCATCGGAAAAAGATTAATCCGAACGACCAAAATCATGAAAAATAATATTTTTAAATAAAAATTAAATAATTTAATTTGAGTTGAGGCGGAAAATATGGGCGGGACGCTGCTCAGATTTTCCGAACTAATTCAAATACTTAACAAAAATAGTAACGTAAAAATGGAATGCGTAAAATAAGGGCGGAACGCTGCTCAAATTTTCCGAGTCAATGAAAATACTTTGTCGAAAACTGTAGAATAGGGATGAACCGTAAAATAAGGGCGGAACGCTGCTAAAATTTTCGAATTTACAAAAATACTTTATCGAAAACCGGAAAATATAGGTGGACTACGGCTAATGTTGTATATCAATAAAAAATTTTAACGCTGAGGAATAAGGAAGGATCCTTACAAAATCTTAATAAACGTAACGATAATGATAAGGGTAATGGTAATTATAATAATAATAATATTGATAATAATAATAATGATAATGATAATAATAATAATAATAATGGTAATAATAATAATAATCGTGGTATTTGTAGTAATGATTGATAATAATTATGATAATAATAATAATAATAATAGTAATAATCATAGTAACAATAACAATAAATACAATGGTAGTTATAGTAATAAAAATAATAAAATAGGTAATAGTAGTAACAATTAATAAGGGTAATACATATAATAGCAACAATGAAAATGCTAGTAACAATGATAGGGAACCTTGTAGTTATAATAGGGATAAGGGTGAAAGATATAATGTGGGTGTATTTAACACAACCAAGGGTGTACCGACCAAAGAATAATCTTCGACATGGATAATGATAAGAAGGACTATGGGAATGGACATAAAGATAGATGATATGAGAGTATAGGTTAACATTTGAAGGAGATAGGAGAATAATGAGACCTAAGAATCAAAAGCGAGCACAGGTCTTCTATCGACAGCTCGTGAACCCGAGGGTTGTCCGAGCAACTATAGTACTAGCACATGGTACTCAATGTTTGCGGGCAATCCACCACTTGAACACATTACCAACGTTGCTTAGCAACGGGTGCCAAGTGGCGGTCAGTATCATTTTGTATGGCGTTACTGGGACAACCATGAAGATAAGCAAGATTTGAAACCCTGTAACCCACCATTACTAATAACATGATATTCTACATAACAGTTTATTGTCTTAATAATCTCAAAATATGGTCATAGGCGTAGCTACCATATAGCAAGAGTAGGCAGTGCTTAGGGGCCAGCTCAACAAAATAGATGTTTTAGTGAAAGTTATTATTACACTATGGTTACATATGGTTCAATACCACGCTTGTGGCTCTGTTATCCCACTATATCGTATGCTGTTTATTGTGAGCCTTGCTGGCTGTTCTCAAATATTAATAGTCAATGGTGTTATGGTATAAAAGATTGAAAACATTTATCCCTATGCATAGAAACACATAGTGTTTCACAACAATACGTTGAAGCGTGTGCAATATTTGAAATGTAGAAACAAAATAATACTTTAATAACAATGCTGTAGACAAACACAATATAATGCTTCTTTTTGGTAGATGGTTCTGGAACGTTTGATCCATGTAACACTTGTACTTGCTAAAAATTCTCTAGCATTCCGCGGGCATCATGAAAGATTTAAAGAAGACCATAATGAAAAGTTTCTATTAATAATTGAATTACTTGCCAATTATGCTGACGTTATGAAACAGATATTACACATGCCATCTTGTTCAATTAAATATCTAAGTCTAACAATCCATAATGAATTAATGCAATGTTTGTGAAAATAACTCCAAAAGGAATTGATATCTAAAATTAATGCATCACCATTTTATATTCTTATGTTGGACACAAACAAGACATCACAAAAATCGATCAGCCAAGTGTTACAATACGACATGTCCACATAATTTGGAATGATAATCAGCAACCAACACAATTTGAAATTTGTGAAACCTTCCTAGGATTTTACGAATTAAAGGATCATTCAGCAGAAGGTATCCCTGATCAGGTATTAAGTATTCTGAAGGAAATGAATATCCCTATAGAGAAATGTTATGGACAAGATTACGATAGTGCAAGTGTTATGAGCGGTGTGTATAATGATGTACAAACTAGGATTAAACGGATCCAACCAAATGCAGAGTATGTGCATTATGCCAGTCACAATTAATGAATAGTTAATGAATACTCACAATTAATAATAGTTAATGACTGCGTTAGTGGCTGCATTGAAGTATCGTCATATTTTATCACTCTTCAGGATATATACACATTTTTTGAATATAGCATAAACAGGTGGGATCTTCTTTCTTTATTTACCGGAGAGTCAGAGATAACCGTAAAAAGCTCAATCCGACTCGTAGGTCTGGTAGATTACAGTCCATGGCAGCCGTTAAAGTTCGTTATGTTGATATATTAAAAGCTCTGACAGAGATCAGCCTTAAATCAAAACAGAAAGACTAGACAGATGAGATAATTAAAATTAAAAAAACATGGGAACATTTTATTTTATTTTTGTAAGTGTATAAACGTTGGAACTGTGTTCGAGTGGGTGGATTGTCCGCAAAAAGTGAGCGCTATTACTAATGCTGTAATTGCTCGGACAACCCCTGGGTTCAACGAGCTGTCGATGGAAGCCTATGCTCGCTTTACACGTCCCTTGTGCGTGAGAGGTTTCAAGATCAGAGTCATTGTAGTGAGAACTAAGTTCGGTGATGGTGCTCTTAGAGATAAGACAACGGCTACCTGACGAAGTGTGAGTACTCATGAAATAGCTGCGGGGTTTCAATACTCCTCAAGTTTAAAACATCATTTTGAATAATTAAACAACCTTTATAATTTAATTAAATCTACAGATTAAACAAGCTTAAATAAATTGTGTTTTATTCGACATCCGAGCGGCTCTACGTCTGGCACGCTCTTTTCGCCTTGGCCTATAACTCCTGGATGGTGTTATGGTTGGGGTTACGGCTGGCGTTGGTTTGGTGATTGACTCCCGATAAGCCAATTGAGATGGTGCGAAGACAAGAGGGTAGGTCACTGCCTCTTCTTCCCGGCTGGCGGACAAGGCAACTTCCAACCCCCTTATCTGTGTTCGAAGATTTTGATTCAATTGCCGCTCATCGGCCCAGCCTTTTTGAGCAGCGGTGAGCCTGTGGCGTAGGGGCTTGACCTTAGCTGGGTCCACCCATGTGGCTTTCACTTGTTGTATCTCTCTGGTGAGCTGGATGATCTGTTCGTACAGCACTTTGTTGGCTTGCTGGGCACGAGTCAGCTCTTTCTGCAGTATTTGGATGGGTTATATGACTATTGATAGAGATATTTAAACGGCTAGTTATTGACAAAATAAATTTATGCATTAAACAAAAAAATTCTTCTATTAAAACATTCACGCAAATAAGAACAGTTATCTAAAATAACAAACTATTTATTTAAGCAAAGTTTAACTAAATGAGTGGTGTTACATGGAATCATAGGGAGTCTCTATCGTGGGCTGGCAGTTCAGGAGGCGGGAAACCCCCTTTCTACCCATTCCTCCGGGGAAAAGCCGGATATGGTCATTACGGGCCGCTTAGTATTGCGGCGTGGTTTTTGGCCGGTTGCCGAGTGAGACCTTGCATTGCAGCGGATGTTGATAACTGCTGGCGATCCGACCAGCTAGGAGATCCTCTTCAACATTTGCCAAGTATTGGCGAGCTCTGACCACTTGCAGATCCACCTGCCGTTGGTGGTTTTCGAGCTATTCGAGAAGATGACGGGCCTGCTCGCGGATCTCCCAGGCCGGGCTCCATTCTTCCCATGGTCTATCGGCCAGCCACAAGTCGTGGTCGCTTTCCGATTGCCGGTCGATTTGTTGGGGTTCCGGTTGGGGAAACTCGGGGCATCTCTCCTGCCGGAATCGTTCCCATGCCAATCTCCATCGATCCGCAATGTGGGTTGAAACATAGGTCATCGAACTGGATCTCTCTGAATTAGGAAGAGTCATTAACGTTATTATACATTTATATTTAGTTTAACAGCTTTCCCGGTAAAAACGAATACGAATAACAAAAGATATGCCATCCCTCAACTTAATTGTGGGCAGAGACAAATATATACTTTATGAATAGGGAAAATAAACACGTCTACTCGAGATAACCTCCTAATTATGGGCATTGGCATAGCTTGAGTGCGTTTTCTATAAAAACCGGAAAATAATTGATGTGAAAAGGACGGGATATAGACACGCATATATTACGTAATAAAAGATACACGCGGAAAACCATCATTATGGATAGCCATCATTTATCACAGACGTTTATGAATTAAAAAATGGTGCTGGTCGAGGGTATTTCTAGGACAATGTAACCAGTAATTTATTCAATCATATCCCCAGTGGACTGTCTTTAGCAATTTTACAATTGTTGACAAACTACCGGGTAAACGTAAAATAGATGCATTGAAGACGCCACTTACAACTGAAATTTTTAACTTAGACTCCCTAGAAATTCACTAGTGGTTGAGACTACTTTAAGGGAACTCTAAAAATTCATATTTGAATAAGAATTTAATAGGTCTTAACTTTCCACAAACGCTTTAAGATTGATAATAAATACGATAGTTTAATTACGGAAAATTATTAACCAAAACTTAAGAGCATTTAAAAACAAACCACAAAATAAATGTCTTTACAATCTGTCTATAATATATGTCATCAACGCTACTAATCACTGACAGCGGTCTCAAAACTATAGTTAAGACATCAATTAACCGAAATACCCTACTAAAATCATCAAATTATTAGGGTTGGATAAAGTCAGTTTCCGCGAATCGTTTAATGAGGAGTTATTATAAATGGTTTACCCAAGATTCTTAGAGAACCTACGATCGAATTCACATTGAATGATTTACAAAAATCAGAATTTTCATGGTTAAAAGATCTATTATCTGGTAAATGGTCATCAGAAGTGTCAAATTATTAGGTTATCCATTTTCGTACCTCTACAAATCAAAACAAACTACAGTTAAATGATTAATCAGAATAAAATAGAATTAGATTATCAATCAAGTAGAATATAATTACATTATCAATCTATAGTTAACTAAAAAAAAATAAAAAAAAATTTAAGATTTTATTTAATGGGTGTTGTTAGGTACGAGTTACCTTATTTTAAGTCAGAAATTAATATTACTTGGTTTGTCCGAATCAAGTTCCACAATTTCCACCTGATGTATCGGCATTTCGTTGTGATTGAGGGATTTATTAAGTATCTGGCAAAAGAAAATATTATTCCAACTATCGATTTTATTTATAGGGACTATGGCTATTGTGTGTGGTTTGCACACTGCCTATCGGTGTGTCGGAAGGTGGGTGATGATCGCTGACGAGATGAGAGAAAAATCGACATTTAGATGGACTATTCAGTTGGACTACGATCTTATTCTAACCTGACGATTTTTGTTTTCATAACAATTGATTCCAATCGCTACATCCGCTCGGACTTTGTGATGTGATCTCTATTCACCCTGAGTTGACAATAAATGCGGGTATACATTAGATGCATCTTTACTCTCTGAATGCTAATCAAATTCGGAATGGAATTCAGGCAAGTTTTTGGAGGTTAACATCAGAAAACTCGCATGTGTCATTGCAAATCTCACAATTTCACTGCGAGGGTTCCCATGTTAATTCCAATATTCAACTTTTTCCTTTATTTTACTAATGTTTAAATAATTTATTTCTAGTAGCTAGACGTTTCCGCTATATCGTAGTTTATAAATGCTTATAGATAGCTTCTTATTCGTTGGATTTCATCAGGGTTAGGCTACGTCAGTATCGGGGTTTATTTTATCAACTTATACATCTTCCTAGTAGACTTCTATTGTTTTACGATTTGCTCCTTTCGATTATTGATCTGTCGTTTACGCCACGCGATTATGAGCTACAGTAACATCAAGTAGTTTTATATTACATAATTACTAGTTTATTATTCGACTCTAGGAAATGTTAGAGATTTAGGCTTCTGGCAAATTGCGGATTTGTTTATGACGACGGTCGAGGTTTGGAAATCATTTATGGTGTATGTGAATCTATCGAATATTTTCGGTCAAAAGTTAAATGGTTTGACAGTGGAACGGGTATCAAACATGGAGAGCCGGTGCCGTAGTACTACCAGTTGATGCTGAAGTGGTACAAAGGAGGCAGAAAACAGGTAGATTATTATATCAGTCAGTTGGCTTCTCAAGAGGAATTCGATATTTTCCTTTTATTTGGTTCACAATAAACTTTCCTCTACTCTACCAGTGTTTTGTATTTTTAAATTTTAAATTATTTAGGTTAATTTACTTTTATGCGGGAGTCACTTCTGATCGACAGTTAGGCTTGGTAATAACTACCTTTTATTTATAAGAGGTTTTGAAAAGGCTCTTCTATCATTTCTTATTAAAATATACTCTGGTTTGGAATTTGATTAAATCTACGACTTTACTAGGAGTCAAAAGTCCGCATCGGAGTTAAATTTATAAAGGTAGTTACTTTAATTTCATAGCAGTGATTTCATTTTTTAATTTTTATTCCCCGTCACCTTTCCCTTTAATAAGCCTTAAACGCATTTTATGTTCATATTATATTTAATGAGTGCCCACTGGACTACTCGGTGTGGTGAATTTAAGCCGTATGTAGATCAATTTAGGTCGAATTTAAAGAAAACGAGAAACGAGGAAGCAGCCAAAAGACTCCTTCCTTATTTCCCCTTTCTTCTATACTGATTAATATTGACGTTCCGATCCCTGCGTTCCGCACGCCGGGTCTTCACGGGCACAGATCATCGGCGATATTCCACGCACTTACACGAATCTGAATAATATGTGGATTTTACTAACTTGTGATGTGTCTTGGCTGTGGGCCGGAAAATTTCGACAATAAAATGAGTAATTAATGAAAAAATCGACTGATTTTAGGTTTTATAAATATTTATTAATATATTAAAAGTAATACAACAAATTACTTGCTAAAACATAAACATCATACAACAAAATACTACTCTCCCCACGCCGACATTCAAGTAGAGCTCCAATGAGGTTGCGAGGACGAGACGTGGAGAGAGAGTTTCCAAATAAAACTCTCACTCACCTAAAATAGATTTAAAAGTATCGAGTGATTTCAAAATTCAAAATATGGTTTTCAAAAACGGTTTTAACGATTTAAAAATGGTTAAATTTTATGTGAAAATGCATCGGTATATATACCTATTTTCTGTCCTTAACCTCGCGTGTTCTTTTTGATTTAGTAAAACAAAATTCGACCTTGATATTTCCTAGTGTATTCTAATCTTAATTTTTATTATTTTTTTTAAAATTTATTTTGATAATTTTTTATTTGAAATTTTTATTGAATTATTTCTAATTCAAATTTTTTGATTTTAATTTCATTTTCATGAAATTTTCATTTTTATTTAATTATCAAATTTCGGTCGAATTTTCTGGGTTTTCGTGTTATGTTTATATTTATATCGTGCGGATCTTGTTGCATTTTGTTATTATTTTAATTTATTTTTATGTTTATGATTTTTTTTTATGTAATTGCTTTTCTCTCATATTTTGCTAGGTTTAATTGATTTTTTCATAGGTTTGAATTTAAAGCTGCATGTTATATTTGCATGTGTGTTACCGATTCATTTAAACATTTACAAGGCCGTTTGTGTTCCGGCCCAACAGAACTAATTCCAAAAACCTAAAATTTCCAATATTTTCAACAAATTCATTTCATAAAATTACCTTACAGCAACCACTGGTTTTGACTTGCTATTTTTAAATAAGTTCTTTGCTCTTCAACAACCGTTTTTTTGTTGCATTTTTCATTTCAAAAAGGTTGGCGACCTTGCTTTCAGTTTATACTGTATTGTAAGTGTTTTGTACAAAAAACATCAAAGTTTAGTGTTACCCAACTTCAAAAAGGTGAAGAACCCAAAGCCTTCTTGAAGCATGTTTGTTTTAAAGTTGCAATTAATTTTAATATTTGTTTAAATTTACCATTATTATATTTTAAGAAATTACTTTTTAACTAAAAATATCAAATGATATAAATATTATTTTAATTTTTTATTATAATAACATTGTAATTTTCATTCATTTTAGAGCCAACAAAATAAAACTCCAAAATGGGGTTTTATTTTCCTCAACTGTATTTATAACAAGAATAGAGAAAATATAACCATTAATTTTACTGATTTAAAGTCGTCCAGCTCCTACTGGAAAATATATCGTGAACATGAATTCACTGTGAAGGCGATTGGACACAAGGTTGGAGATTGGAATAGTGGGAAATTTAGTTTAGAAAAGTTGGATCCACCAACTTCAATTTGGATTATTGAAAATTTACTCGTAGGTAATTATAAAATAATTCAATATACTATTTTATATTATAAAATGTTGTAGAAAAATATCGAATCGTAAATATAGAAAACGTAATTAAATTTAAATCTTCTTCCAACATTTTATTTATTGAAGTAAATTCTCTCATTTGTCTAGAATGTTAAAACAACTAATACGTTCTAATTATTAATATTGATGCTACTACTAGTCATAAGTTTTATTACTTTAATTTATGATACTTTAATATAATTTTATATAACATGATATAAAATAAAATAAATTTTAAAATACAAATTAAGAACAAGTAGTTATTTCAACTAAATGAAATATTATAAATGCCATTTATAATATTTAAACTATATTCTTGTTAAATCAGAGCTTTGGAACTTATTACGTCATCCGATTTTTAAAAAAATTATATATCTTTTCCAATATTTCAGTTTATTGTTCACATAAGTAGTTTTTTTCGTGATTTCGTTTCATCGTCTTTCATATTTCTAGTGATCTTTATTTATAATTTTTTGTTTCACCGATACTTTGTCCCCAATTTCTATGATCCTAATCATGTCGATTTCCTTTGCGTATTGTCTTCTAGTATCTAATTATGCGCATAATTTCTGTTATATTTACTCTATCATTAGTATATTGTGATTTATTAAATTTTTCTTCCTAATATAATTACTACTGTGTGCTAGTTTTTGATACCATTGACTTCGAAATTCTGTCCGCAATCAACATGTAATTCCTTATATTCATGAAATTTCAATATTGGATTTTAATACCACTTACTAATACCAATTACTAATACCACTTAGTAAAATGTATTTGCTGTAATGATCGATAATTGCATAGATAGATGTTTTTGCTCTAAACACTTTTCTTAAAGGACAGAAAAGATTCATATTGTTGAGTTATATTTTTATTTGGTTCGGTAGAACTGCTTGCTCTGACTCCACGTGCTCTTAAAATGATACTGGAATAACTCAATACAGGAAAACTTTTATTCGATACTAACAATTTCACAACGATTCGAATGTTACTTTTACAATAATGGCAGGAATCCCAACGGGAAGCCGCCTTTTCAATTAACTACTAAAATATCCTTGACAAGTCTGACTAGTTCTTTTTCAATCTCAAGAATCTTTTTAACATTTCTGTTTCTAGCAACTTTTCGAAATTATTTGTGTCCCAGTTATTGATTTGAGACACCCTTATATAGGGAATCTCTCCTCAAACAACTAATCAGATTGACGGCAATTTACATTGAACTCCCGGGGAACTAGTTAAACAATTTACTTTTATCTTTTGGCGGCTTCGGCCGTTCCCTGGGAGAAGACTACGAAATAAATAACATTAGGGAATAATCAGTTCCCTTCATAATTAAATTTATTAAATTCGGAGAATTTCTCATTAATTTAATTTATTTGTTTTCGTCATTATAATTAATTAATTAATTTGTATTTTTAAAATAACTTTTTCTAGGGGTCCCAAATTAATTTTACATTATTATTTTCGTACTCATCTTGTCAATTGGCATCTGCACATACCCATTTCCCCCGGAAAATATTGATTTTAATTTTTTAATTATTGTTAATTAATTATTTTGTTTTCCAAATTTTTTTTATTTATTATAATAATTTTTGAAAATCATCTAACCCCAACAATATGTTCTGAAGCCCGTTATACATGTGTCTTTTCTTTTGAGTTATTCGTTAAAACTTTATTTTTCTAACATGCTTCACTTATTGAAATAGTAGTTTTTATTTCATTTATCAAATTTTCCTTATCAAAATAATTCTGAATGTTTTATTACTTTTTACACTCATGTATGGAATAATAATGATCGTGTTTCCTTCACAATTTCTTCCCTAATAGTTTCTGGTAATCATGTTTAGTTTTGCTTCGTGTAAAAGTTATTTTCTTTTAACGTATATATTTCTTGATTTTCTTTTTAATTAACTGACATTGTATTTCTGTATTATCTTGACATCACATTGGAATTATAATGACTTGCATATTTTATATCTAAACCACTAAGGTAGTTGATCCATGTACTGAGTATCGTAAACGTTTTGGCTTTTAACATAAAAGAAATTACCTTATTATCTGTTCTCGATTAAAATCTTTTTCTATATAATTAATATTAAAAGTGATTGGTGAAGTAATAAATTGCCAACAATTCTTTACGTGTAATGCAGTATCTAAGTTTATATTTACTCACAAAATGTGATTCATAAGAGATAAATATTTTATTACCATCACCATAAATATTTGAAAGAACTGTTCCAATTTCATAAAAACTTGAGTCTGTGTATAAAGGATCTGAACTAGAACTGAATATAATTTACTTTTGAACTATTAAAAATTGTTTTTACATTTGTAAGTCTATATCCATTCATTTTTATTCCATTCATGCAAGTACTCTAATGTTTTGGCATGTTTTAAATAGTCTTAAATAATTTTTTGATAGTAATATTTGCAAGCTCCAAAAAACGTTGCAATATCAAATTTATTAAAATTTTCTGAGATTCCTTATTGCTTGCACTTTTACTGATTATAATCACTTGCTGGCGAATATGTTTTATTTAAGTTTTTATTTACTAGGGTTACTGTATGATTGTTCACAGACTCATACCTGAACACCTTCAAGGTTATTGCCCCCCCCATGGTAATTAACATCTTGGTAATACACATAGTGGTTGAAAGTCCCTAAGCAGGTAAGGTCTATTTCTAAAACTACTCATCACGATATTTTCGCTTTCAGGTTCCTGGTTGCCGATAAAAGGTGTTATATCTTTTCTTTCTATTCCGTTGCTCATGCCTGCCTATTTCTGCGATTCCTATTTCAATGATTTAAGGATTATACCGATTTCCATTAAACTTAATTTGTAAAAATTCAATTTACTTCCGGTTAGCTATCTAAAACGGTTCTCCACATTCGATAATTAATACTATTGAAATTACTTCTAACTATTTATTATTTATTTATCGATTTCAATTCGAAGGAAAAATTTATTAATGATTCTAACAATTCTTTGTCATACAACTGTTGGCGTACTGGGTAGAATTAATTTTTGTTTTAACCTACTCTCACTTATTTTTATCTATCCCCTCAACCAACTCTTGCCACTGTTAGGGTAATTCCTATTTTCCCCAGACGCTCCACAATTTGTACATTACCGCTGTATACCCATGAGCAAGCCATGTTGGTACCGTATACAGCAGCCGATAGTCCACAAGCAGGTGAGCCCCGTTTCCAAGACTACTACTTGTGATAATCTCGCTTTCGGGTTCCTGACGGCCGATAGAAGGACTTACGTCTATCTCCTTTATATATTTCTCTCGATATTGGCACACGCTTTCCCATCTGTTACCATCGATTTCATGTATACGTCCGAATCAGAATTCCCTTAAAGTCTCATTTAATTCATGGGCAAGTATTCGTACACCTTTACTGCCGGAAATATACTCATTTGCGACCTGGCTACTCATTTATTTTTTACCAGTTAAATTTAGCTAACATTAATTTTAAATATTTATTAAATTAATTTTAATTACTGAAATATAGGACATTTTCCAAAGGAAAGATTGGATTAGTAACTTTTGAAAACTTAGATCCTTAAATTATCTAAAATTTCCGATTTACTTCCGAATTAATTATTAAAAATACGAAACAATGTTGGTAACCTCGAATTTTGTTTTAATTTGGAAAATCTTTTCCTTAAATAACCGGCGAAAATTTAAATTCTTATGTAAATAATTGTAATCGCTGTTAAATCAGCTGTTTTTAAGTTTAATAAACTTTTCTTACCAATTTAAGGAAAAATAAAATCATTCTAAGGTCCATATTACGACTTTTATTTACGATTATCTTTCTTTTATTAAAATCATTCATTAAAACCAGTCAACATCAGTTTTTTCAGCAATCAAAATTACTCCATTCCCATTTTTTTTCTCAAATAAAACTTCCTAAGCATACTTCATACATACATATGGCTTTATCAACATCGTACCATGCTCATTTCAAACTTCAGACATTTCTTCATGATTCAGTTAATTAGGAAAATCAAAAACTACTAAAAATTAATAAGAATTACAAAATTCTACTTTTATTAAAATATACAAAATTTACAAAAAAGAGATAAAATAAAATATAATTACCATATATCATAATAATCCAGTTTCTGTTCTCGCCGGCTCTACTCGTCGATATCGACGGGGAATTTTCGCTTTCGGCTAAAATTTAATTCGCTGGATCCGACTTGGGTGACGGAGTGACATAATTCCTCTCCAAAGTCGTCGACCCAGTAACTCGCGAGAGTCTGCGATCTCTCATCAATTGCATCTGTGGGATTGGTGACGGGCGAGATGTCCATGCATATTTGCATCTAGTCCGTTTCATCAGCACGAGTTTGCAGGGGGGTTTGTTTCGACTTTTCCGGATTTGGCATGATTTCGTCTTTCTTCACGAATTCGGGGTGCTGTTCGGCGACTAGTGCGGCAGCTTCTTCGAGCACTTGGGCCACATTACTTAGTAGCGTAAGACCTTAGGCTCGACGTCGTTCGCGGCGGCGACGATTCTTGCTGGTCCTGGGTGTTTGAGCTGGACCAGCTTGAGTTGCTTCCGGGAGACGATTTGCGGAATCAAATTTAATTTCACCGTCAGATCACGACCCGCTAACCGTTTCGTAAGTTCGACTTCGGTGAACGAAGCTACCAAGACGGCGCTTTGATCGTTTATGATAATTCGTTGCGCGCGATTTTCCGCAATTAAATCTTCTCGGCATCTAGACAGCCGGTGGATTTTATTCTGAAGGATTTTGACCGCTTCGGGAGCGAACCACGTGACGAGAGTGCGTTCGTGCTCCGCAAACAGTTTATTGTACTTCTGCTGGCATAAATTATGGTCCAGCTGGATAGGCATAGTAGTTGATTTTGAAGATATTCTGGGAATTTTATATCCTGGCTGCATTTGTAGAAATATTTAGAGATTATTGGAAAACTTTTTGGAGAAGAATGTGCTGGAAAAATCGTTAGAAGCTAAACGAGGAAGAGTTTCTTTCATCAATGGGTCATAATCATAATAAATTAAATAAAATAGTTATTTATAAATATATTAAAATTAATAATCAGAACAATCCTCAAGCATTCTCATTTTTATTTATTCAAAATTTTCTATTGATTACTACTACGTATTATTAACGTTAAATTGGATCCAGTATGAAAATTCTGTTGTAGAAAAAGGAAAATCCTGATGCTCCAGTTATTTATTGATTTGAAAAATTTAGGTTGATATTGTATTATAGAACATTTTTCATAAAAATGTCATTTATACAAAAAGAAAATTTAATTTCACAATTTCATTCGTTTGCTTCTGCTAGCTTAACCCTAGTCGTCCCCATTCGTATAAAATTCGACAGGATTTAAAAACGTTTTACAATTCTACTTAAACATTCATTCGAATGTCGTTCCCCTAACTATGTCGATCTTCCCGAATATTAATTTTTACCGTTCCGACCAACATTGAAATGGCCGCCCGGTGAAGTACGACGGAGTCCTACCCCGCGATCAGTGTAACGAGACCTGACCGGACTAGGCAGACACCGAAGGGTGATTGGCGACAAAGCAACACATCAACATTCCCCAAATTAACGGTGGAAATTGAATACTGCCAAGCCATCTTCCACGACATTAAGATATGCATAAATAATTTAAATTAGGGGGACCTGTCGCAGATACTAAAAAGTATCGCGACCATCCATGATCAAAAAACAATTAAATCGAAACTTCAAAATATATTTAACATAAAAATCAACGAAATACTTATAGCTAAAGTTCAAAATAATTTCAAATTTCAAAAATTTTAAAGGTTAACTATTGTGAAAATGGCTATTGTATTTATACTGTTTTTTACTTAATTATGTTACTTTTTATTTTGTTTTATTTAATGTTTTTATTATATTTTTAATTTCTGTTTGCGGTGCGTGCTTGTATTATAATATCCATTCTCATAATTTTTCAACATGACTTTTTCATAGTCATTTTATTTTGTTTTAATGATGGCTTATAGCCCAACACAACTTTCCCCGTGATATGATTTTACTTAGAAACAAGAAATAACACAAATTTAAACATTCAGACATCCTTGGTGCAAATTCTCATTACTTATTTCTAATTCCTCATAAAAACTTCATTTAACTCGTTGATATAGTTGAAATTTCTTTAGTAACATAAAACGCAACATTTTTAATCTAAATTATCCCTTAAATTTTGATTTTAAGCTTATTTACACATATTATTCTCAGTGATCTATAATTCATACACTTACCATTTGTACTGCAGTTTTAGTTTCAATAACTACCACTTTTCTAATAAATATCGCTGAATGATACTTATCTTTGCCCCAATGTAGAGTAGTATTTTGCATTTATTACCAGAAATACTATTTTCTATGCTATCTCTTTTCTTTTCTAATGAATCATATATTATTATAGATTTATTATCATTTACAGGACAAATTTAATCATTACTAATTAAGTTTTCAAATTTATTCGAAATCAAATTATCAAATTTTATAAAAAATTAAAATAGTTAAACAAAGTGGATTATTTTATGTCAGCAATATTTTTATCAAGAAAACAACAAACTCATCATTCTATAAACATCCTATAATTTTGAATTACATATTTACATTGCAATTATATTTACATGAATTATTTATTTGCAACTATAATCGAATTATATCATAATAATTACATGATAAATTAATTAATATGCAATTTTTCAATTAGTTAATTAAAATTATTTGCCTAATTTAACATGGTCCTTACAATTTTAATAAGTGGGAAAACCAAAAGATATTGAGAATCAATAATTGTAGTATAATAAGCAAATTTTAGCTGTCAAAAGATGTTGAATAAACTAATTAAGTGTTATGAGAAAGCAGTAGATAATTGTATGCTATAAATGTCAATGATAAAGGGTATGTTAACCCTAAAAAGCACAGCAGAGCCTGTCATTCTCTATTTGAATTCAAATTACTGATAATTTTATTGATATTTATTAAATTTTTCTAAAATATTTTGTATTCGTCTATTTTCAATATGTAAGTATAAAAATCAAAGCAATCCAAAAACTTTAGCTCGGTAATGTAATATAATTAAATTTCATAAAAAAATCCCACAAACGCACAACAGTGATTATGAAGCTCTGCATATTGACAGTGTGAATCACTATAGTTATAAGTGCACACCAACGCTATCGCATGAATCATAGAAGGCTGAGCAGTCAATCGGAGTATTAATCGACGCATTTCCAAATAAGGAAATATAAAAGGTGTTTGAATAAAGTTGATAGTGTATAAATAATTTTTTGTATAAGTTCGAAGATTTATGGAAATACTAAGATTTATACGTTTTGATGATAAAGATACTAGAAGCAATAGACAGAAAACTGATAAGTTGAATAATTCAATGATAAAATACGGTTTTGAATGATAGCCCGGAATTATTCTCCCTTCGCTAACGAGCATTGTTGATTATTGCTAACCAACCTTCAGCACTCCAAAACCTTCCAACGCAGAGATCGCGAGTTTTTACTAATCATCTTATCGTGAATTATCTTATCAAGTGCTCCCTCTCTATAGATCCCTATTTTGAGTTCATCACTACCTTGATTAGCCGATCAGACCCAATCAAACCTGACCTTCAAATCATAACCGGAGTTATGAAGTTTTTCCCACCTTCACCAGATTCATGCACGCCTGTCTTAACTACATCCCCACTATCAATCACCACTATCCTGAACGGGGGTCTTATAGTTATACATGTTATCAAGTCACATTTGTCCAACCCTACCTTAGTAAGGCATTGCACCCTGATACCTAGTAGATCAATAATCAGCATTTATTATCCAGTTATATTTGTCCAACCCTACAAAATAGGGCGTTATACCTTGATAATTGCTTTATCATTAGATTACTAGAGCTGAATTACTTCATATTGTTATTCTTGCCCATGTATAAAATAAGATATTTAAATGAAACCCGCAAGTTAATCAGTAACAAATGAAACCTTTTGCATTCAAATCATTACTATTTGATTACTCCTCAGTTATAGTTCATTAATCCACCAACGTTTTAATATGCAATCCTTATATTCTGATTCAGTAATATAAGAAAAGCTGTGGTTTAATTCCCCGTAACCTCAGGTGACATCGGATCGAAAATATAATACGCGCAAGCTGGATGAGTCCAACTCACTTGCCCAACCTTAGAGGTTGTTAGCCCGTGTGAATATAAATCACTAATACTTCTATTAGCGAATTTCCCTAGACGTATGGAAGGTAATGTTCAAGACTTCGCTGTTACCTTTAAGATAAATATAATCCGAATATCATTCAGAAAACCCAGTAACTTGATAATCCATCCCTTGTTTATCCATCTGATCGTTCCATTTCGTATGGATATATAAGTTATAGACTTCGCTGTTACCTTAATAGAAATGTAATCCGAATATCATTCAGAAAACCAATAACTTGATAGCCCTCCCTCATATAACCATCTGATCATCCAAGCCTTTAATAATGATACCTGTAAGGGTCCCATACCCCTTACAGCCAGCTATATATCAATTACCCATGTGTAAATTTGTAATCCAGAAACTGTAAGTGAGCAGCAGTATTCCGAAAAACTAGTAATTGATATTTTCCGGCTTTTTAGTATCACCCGATCAATATAATTGCTCAAACGCGCAGTCCGGAATGAGCGAATCATCCATTCCACTTCCTTACCGTGCTTAAAAGGTATACCACAAGAGTACCACTCTTTATAGCCGGTGGCTTCGTTGTAGATTCCAGTAATGGCAAAAGAACCAAGACTAAATCTATTTGTGTCTTCCCATAAAACTTGGTCGCAAACCACGGCAGTGCGAATAAACGAATAGCCCGGATTCTTACTCCCTTTTTACGGTTTCACCACTCACAGTCCCAGAAACCTTAATGCCAAAGTACTCTTAATTTCCATCCCACATCTACTGCCCCAGTCATTGAATCCCGATTCCGGAGGGTCCGGATCCATACTGAGACTAACCCCATTGCCCCCCGTTTACTCTCTTTCCCATTAAAATTACCTTATAAGAATCATAGAAAAATAGTAATTAAAGTGATAAAAAGTTTTAAGAATTATTATTAAAAATAAAAAATATAAAAAGTTATAGTCATAAAAGATCCCCTTCAAATATATAGAGATAGTATATATACATATTGTAAATTCTTTACTTATATTTATAAATTCCGATTTTCCTCACGGTTTCCCATGAGTCACTGTCCCACAACCCCCTCAATTGAGAGTGATTGCTCCAAATTCAACAGAATCTGCCCCAGCATTTTTAACCTAATCAGCAATAATTTTATCGCTATAAACCTCAGACTTAAGCGTATTGCGCTTGTTTAGATTACCCAAATCTGAAACGACTTGTATATCAAGGACCATTGCTTTTTTATCCTTAATTACTACCAAGTCTGGTTTACGAATAGTGGCCCCATATGGAATAATTGGCTCTACCAATGTTTTCCATTCACCCTTCCTCGCGACATCCGCTATATAGTGCATAACCTTATTGTGTCTTTCCACTCTCAACCCATGAACTTTCGGACATGTTTGAGCTATGTGGTTAAGACTACAGGGCATTAAACAACCCATTTTACATTTAATTTGTGGTATACCACTTTTGTTCATTCTATTAAGTCTTACTGGGGTTCCAAATAGGTTCCCTCTAACCTTAATACTGTTAATGAAGGAGCGCCCTTTCATTAACCTTGCTCTTGACCTGAGCCACTCATGCGCGAATGGTATCTTCTCGGCCTCTCGAAGACCTTTACCATCACATTTGCTGAGTAAGAGTTCCCGATTCGCCTCATAGTATTGCACTTTAGAAGTGGCAATAGAGTCCCCAACCCTTATTGGTTTACTCCATTGTCTAAATGCTTTCTCTACTACCTCACACGTAGTAAGAGCTTGGATACGAGTATCCTTACTCTTGTTAAGCCTCTCCAATCTGCTAATCTTACCGAATTGGACCTCTGCTAAAATGGATCGTACCCCCAAGCCTCCCTGTTTAACCCCCGTGTAAATGAAGGATGAACAAGTGTCTATTTGGGAAAGGGTAAACCATAATTTTTTGAAAATATTATATGCCTGGAGAAAATATTGTCATAGATCAACAGCTTATGCCCTGTCGCAGTCGGTGTTCTTTTATTCAATACAAGACATCAAAACCTGACAAATATGGAATAAAATTTGGTGGTTATGTGATTCCAAAACAGCCTACGCACTCGGCGGAATTCCATATACAGGTAAAGTTAGCAGCATCAGAGCAGTTGGACTTTGAAGAGTGGTCGTTGAAAATTTTTGTGCACCATATTTTTGGACAAATTGCAACTATAGACAATTACTTTACATGTAAAGAATTGGCCTAAAGTCTTTTGTCTAATGGTGTAACATTGTTGGCACTCTGCGTAAAAATAAGGCCTGTATTCCACCCGAATTTCTGCCAAACAAAAAACGGGAAACACGTTCAAATTTATTTGGTTTTCAAAAAAATATTACTCTTGCATCACATGTACTCAAGCCAGGTAAAGCAGTAATTTTTTTGTCAACAATGCACCATGACGACAAGATGACCGAGAAAAAAGATAAAGTTATGTCGGAAAGAATTAAATATTATGACTTAACGAAAGGAGGTGTTGATACCTTTGATCAACTTATTCACGAATATATGATAAAGAGAAAAACTAGTCGTTGGCCATTAGCTTTTTTTGTGAATATACTAAATGCGCTGGAATGGCTGCATATGTTCTGTGGATGAAAAAATTTCCGTATTGGAACCAAAGGAAACCCAACATTCGAAATTTATTCCTAAGTGAGTTGGGTGAATCTATAGTTGAATTTTATATAAGAAAGAGACAAAATAACAAAAACTTACACCAACCGTCCCAAAGTGCAATACAAACCTATCTTGGAGCTTTGCCTACTGAAAGTTCTTCTAGCAGACCTTCAACTTCAACTTAAGGTGAAAGCATCCGAAAAAGGAAACGGTGCCATTTGTGTCCATACGCAAAATCCAAAATGAAGAAGCAATTCTGCGATAATTGCCAAAAAAATTTGTGTAATAAATACTCAATAAAAGCAATAAATTTTTCGTCATGCCAAAATAACTAGGTATTATTTTGTTAAATTATATTTGTAATTATGTTTACATACGTATATAATTTTTTGAATTATGTTTTTTATTTTAATGTAAATAAAGTATTTTTGTTCTATAATAATTTGAGTCTAATTATTATTAAAATACAAAGAATTATGTCATAAAGACTCAGAGTCACTGTTGTTCGCTAACGCTTATAAAATAGTTGTGCTTTTTAGAAATTTGGAACTATACAATTTTTAAGCAAAGTTTAATTATGAAAAGGCGAAATTATTTTTAAATTAAATCAAAGTGACAGTTTTCTGAAAGTAGTTTATTTGCCGATTTAGCAAAATGAAATGAAAGCGAGTCAAGACTCAGAAGAGCAAATAATTTGTGATATCGAATATTGTACCAAAATAAGACGTGATTATTGATGTTTAATAGTAATGTTTCTTTCTAAGGCTTTAAAAAGTGCAGAGTGATCAAAAATTAATAATTGTAGCAGTACAAAAGAGAATGTACAAAGAATGTAGTTATGTTGATCAATAAGATTTATATTATTTGTAATTCATTATTGTTAATCAAAGCACGCTAGGAGCCAGATCAGTATTTTTTAACAAACTCAGCGCCGCTTTAATCACAAGGCTAAATTGGCCATAGGCCCAGGGCTCAATTTTTATTTACGATGCATATGTTCTTTTTTTATTATTAGTTTTATAAAAATTTATTTTTCATTTTATAAGTTTTCACGTATTTTTAAATTAAAACAATTTCTTAGCATATTTAACTGAGTTTTATATTGAAATGTGCTGGAATGACAAACGATATTACAATAATTTATGACGCTATAAGCTTTGACTACTTAAATGTGAACCGCCCGGGTATATTTCTTTATCTAAAAGTAATTTGTATTGTCACGATCCCGTTGGCTATTATGTGAATTTTCTTACAAAGAGGGGCACATTATTGTTAGTAGCCCACGGCGACCAATTTTTTAAGACGGCCCTGAACAAACCAAACATAATTTATCGAGAGTACTGATTGGGTTTGAAATTGGATTACGATACATTTTATTTGGAACCTCCTTATAACAATCTCAACCAAAGTTACCGATTTAGCCGTTTTAACGCTCGTAAAATGATCATATAACAGTATGTGTACAAATCAAAATTATTACTATTTTTGTTTTTGATATTAAAGTTTTAGTGAAATATCACGAATGTAGGAAAACAGCCTAATAATTCAGGGTTGCAGCAATACCACACTGGGAATTTGAATCTAAAGTGGTTCACGTCAAATGAAATTATTACAACATATACGGATTATTATCAAAATTTAAAACAATATAACTTAACATCTATCTTAAAAATAATATGAACAAATAATAATTTTTTAGCTAACTCACATCTAAACATTTTAAGAATATCTTAGTTTCATTGATCACAATGTCTGATTATATTCAAAGAATGTACGATACATTAAGCGATACCCAGTACATTTCCCAATAGTATACTAGTTTCGAGCAAATGACCCTCATCAGTACTATTCCGGGAGGCGCTCAGAGAAATCTGAGCGCCAGGTAAGTGTAAAATCAGTGTCAAATTACCACTGTTATACACTTATCCTGATGCACTGGACATCAAATAAGTTTGGTTTTAAGGCAAGACAATAAGACGAATCTTTATCTTGAAACCTCCTTTCACTTGAAACCATGGTATATACCATCATACCTCTGTGGAATACAAGTTCAACACAGAAACTGGTAACAAGCTATCAGACTACCAAAACTACTTGAAAAACTTAGTTTCATTGATCCCGGTATAGTACTGATGAGAGCCATTTGCTCAAAATTAGTATACTATTGGAAAATGTACTGGGTATCACTTAATGTATCGTGTTTTTAGAATACGTTAATTAATTGAATGTTAAATTAATTTTAAAAATATTTTACTAAATAAATAAAAATAACATTTTTTAATTAAAATTTTAAAATTATAGAGAAGATTAAAAAAATACATTTGAAAGTAAAAGTATTCAGAATCCGAAAAAGTGGAAGGAAAAGATTATTGGGAAATGGTGAAATTCAGTTAACCGAATTATGCAAAAACAGTAAACTTGCCAGAATACCAATAGATAAAATATATCAAGATAAACCAGAAAAACCTTTTCAATCAAACAAATCTAATAAAGTAATTTTTAATATTTACATCAGTGAATAAACAAACTTTTTAGGTAATGGGTCGACTACAACAGAAATTACTCGTCCGTACTAAAATTTAGGGCCCAAAAATTCAATTGCATTTTTAGTTATAATATAAAACAAGTCATGTAGTGGAAATCAGTGTTTTTCAACACAAAATTTGCCGTGGATAGTAAAATATTCAACTTTTTACGTGAATAAGTAGAAATATTGTTTCCACAAAACTTGTAAAGAATGGTTATTATGCTGAACAACTTTTACTAATGTTCGTGACCTAGAAAAGTAATGAGATGGGTTTATGAGGTCAAGAACTACTTCTACTATATAGCTTTAAATAGTTTAACTTTCCATCTACAAACAACATACATATCATGTTTCAATTTATAGCAAAAACTAGTAAGGTATACTATTATCGCATGGCATATAACGTCAAAAAAAATATAAAGAAGTATTGTGATTCTTCACAGTGATAACTCCAACTAGCAAAATGTGAAATATTATCGTATAAAACCCAATTCTTGATAATATCATAATCAATTAAGAATAAAGTCATCATTGCTTAGCTCATGTGGCCTCCCTTTGTCATGCCTTTTTGAATTTCCTAAAGTATAAATGTGAAACAACCTGTTTACTGATCACAGTTTTACCTTTTCACAATATATATATATATATATATATATATATATATATATATATATATATATATATATATATATATATATATATACATATGTGGATTCTTTTCAATAATGATCTTACACTGATTGCTGACGTTCGGAAACATTTTCTTTACTGCTATTTTACTAGATTCGATATTTTCGGTACTAATATTGAACTTCCTATTTGTTGGTGATGTCTTGGTCAAAAATTAAGTTTATAGTGAAAGAATTTTCCCATAATTAACCTATTCATTAACGAAATTAAAGAAATATTATAGTTTTACAATCTAACTGAATGGTAAAATATCCCAGTTTTCTGATCTGATTTCAAGGCCAGTGTAATTAATTAAGGTTATTAGATTGAGTTAAAACATCCATAAGTAGATAATATTTATTTATACAACAAATTTAAATTATTTAAAAATACTGCTGTTCATAGGATATTTAAAGCTAGGTGTTGTGAGGTTTCTTTGATCACTAGAAGTAATTTCAGCTTTTCCATATTGAAATACAGCAACAAATGAATAGGTAGTACTAAAATCAATACTAATAGCGTTACCAAACATTTGGGATAAATTGGCAGCAAAATCAAACAACAAAACGAAAGAGTAAATTTCAATATTATATTTCCTCCAAAATGTTTTATAATCCAAATTTCAAATCAAACATAAAAATTCCACAATTCATTATAAAAAATCTAAAAAATAATACAATTGATTTGAATAAACAAAAACATAAAAACCCATAAATTTCACAATTAGTAAATCAATTTCGGAATTCATAAGTTACCATTTCTTCGCGTCTGTGTGCGCGCCCAAACTACAACCGCGAACACAGACACCAGAAACGAAATTGGCCAATTCACCTTTACAAAGGTAAATGACACCAAAAATCTGAACCTTTACATGTAGATATCGATATTCTATTGAAATTTTGCTACTTTTTAGTAAAAATTATGCTTAATAGACTTAATTAAAATAT
Organism: Schmidtea mediterranea; assembly: GCA_022537955.1. Taxonomy (NCBI): domain Eukaryota; kingdom Metazoa; phylum Platyhelminthes; order Tricladida; family Dugesiidae; genus Schmidtea; species Schmidtea mediterranea. The sequence continues at coordinate 90,176,169 of CM039680.1, forward strand.
TAATAATTTCAGGAAAATAAAGAAACACCTGAAAGAAAAGATGAGGTTGATTGCAATTTGGATGAAGACTCAAAAGTTGAAATAAATTGTTTTGAGTTTATCGAGCCTATTCCAGAAATACTAATTGGCATGGAATATAATCCTGTTAAAAGCATGCTATTTTTAAAAATAGAAAAATGTTTTCACATTTTTTACAATAAAAGAAGTCAGATAAATATCCAAGGTTAGATATAATTTGAATATAAATTTATCAATTTGACACCATTATTGAGTGTAAGTTTTTATTAACATATGGATAAAGAATAAAGAATAAAGCGTTATAAATCTTCACATTGTTTTTAAAAAAGAATATTTTAGTTTTGTACTTCTTGTGTGTAATTCCCTATGACATTATATCATGGGGATAATTACAAAATCCATTTCAAACTATGTCCCAAAAATAGCCAGAACGAATTGAAATGAAAAAAAAGATATATTTTGAAATAACGGATTTTATTTATTCAAAATATTCTCCATCTTGAGAAACACAATAATTTCCACGTTTGCAAAGTTCATCAAATTATCGTTTGATGTTACAAAGCAGAATAGTGCTAAAATGGTAGTAGTTGCACCTTTGATGTCTCCATATATGTGCTGGTAAATCAGTAACAACGAGCTTCCGTATCATTAGTTTATAAAACTTTATATCTAAGACTTGTCCATTCCACCGATAACAGCTTAATATCAAAAGATTATGAAAATTGTCTTAGCAAGACATATTTATGCATAACTACAATCAAAATAATTAAAAATTCAGACTTTTACGACCATTATTTGTTTGGTAATGCAGTGAATTAACAACCAACGTGACAGAAGTTTTTTGTGAACAAACAAATTTCACGAGTCTACGTCATTCCTGACACTGCTTGATATCCCCGATAGATGTCAAACAACTTTCTTTCATTTTTAGGAAAATATAATAATCACACAACAAAATAGCAAATATAACGAATGATTTAGTAAAATGTTAGTAATAATAAATGAGCTCCGAACTGATGCGTTATCATAAAGAAGATCCGACTACCTGATTTTCAGTTAAAAGTGATGATTTATTGTTTTCGTTAAAACTTTTTGTTATTAGTTATTAATTTAAAACTCTGCAAAAATTTCACAGAGATATCTGAATTGGTTTTCTTTAAAATACCCTTGTAGATGTGACATCGAGTGATTGGCACCAAAGGTACATCTTCAGTCAGTAATTAGAGTTTAGTAGCAAATGTCACAAGCGAGGTCTAATAGGTAATCTTGAATGTTTAGTGGCGTGCATTTCCGCCACCACCTTTAAATGTATTAAACTACTAAAATTAACCTAAATTAATTCTAATTTTAAATTAATTTTAGAATTATATGTTAAATTTATTTTGGAACCTGAGAATTTTAAATGCTCCACAAGATCATCGTACAAAACCCACTGCCCAGTATTTAAAGAATCTTTTCAAATTCCAATATTAAGAGATAATTTAGAAGTTGGAAAATTTACTTTTTTTATTATTTCTAAAAAATCCAACAAGAAAATGTTTACAGTTACAATCGGTATGTATTTCACTTAATTTTGTTTTACTAAATATTTATAAATGTTTAATTGTTTTAATAAAATAGTATTTGTTAAATCCATTGACTCTTCGTGATTAGTAGCCAATTATTTCAATAATTATTTTTTATATTTTATATTTTATTATTTCCTTTCCGCCAGTATTGCAATTTTTATTCATTCTTGTTTAACACTAAATATATTCCATGTCTAACTATTCCTACCATGACCGATCTTTGAAATTACTTAGATTTCTTAATATAGAATGAGGATAATAATTATTAAATAAGGAAGAAATATTTTTTCAACTTAAAAATAAATCATGTATATTTTATTCGTATCACATCATTGTTTATAAATTGTAGGCTTCTCAATTGCACATTTCCCCCATACATATTTTTTTACATTTTTGGAAAGAATTGCTAGTCTTATTATCTTTGCAATGTCTTATCTGGAATGTTTTTCGATCACTTGTTTTCGTACTTATATTTCTGACCGCTTTTGCGGATATTTTCTTACCTGGCTGTTGCTCTTATTGATATTTAGTTGCAAGTTCTTTGCCTTGATATTGCATGTTCGGTTGTTTCTTTTAACAAAATCCCTGCATTTATCCATGCTAAGTTTAGGATATTGAAAAATACTTGTGGTGGCAATCTCCGAGATCTAGATTTTGTATATTCAGCATTTTTGTGGTCATTTGGTCTATAACATCTACATTGTATTTGATGATATTATATAATATAATTGTGTCCGGTATGCAGGAATCTTTTATTAATTTCACGGATTCATGCATTGAACTAAGGATCAATTTTTATTTGGTTTAGCTTTGTAAATTGTCAGAGTACAATTATTTGAGCGATGTTGTTGAGAAGCGTGTCATTTTGTCTCTTTTCTGTTTCGCCAATTCTGTTTTATTTGTCTGAATATTCCCAACAATCGTAGTTTTTTTCCTAAAATTTTAGCTGTTATCGAAACTCCTCTAGCGGAATTGAAGGATCCATGCTTTCATAGTTTCCCAAATATGAAAAGCAGTTTATTATATATTTACTATTTACATTGAACGCTAGCCAGAAATTGATGCCAAATTTATCCTGTTTATTTGGCATGTATTGAATAAATCAACATCTTGATTTTATTGGGAACAAATGATCATCAATAGTAATATATGCTCCTGGTTTATAACAACTGTTAAATAATTTTAAATAATCGAAAACCATTATGCAATTACGAACATGAACTACGAAACATACTTCAGACATACATTATAATACATACATGCATCAAACCATTCATAATAATTATTAATTAGGTAATTTAATTATTAGATTACTCTTAACAGCTTTGACTATTTTCTACGAATTCATTCCAAATTTTAGAAATCAAAGCGAATTTATCGGTTTGTAAGCTGGGACTTCTGTGATTTCTTTGATGAAATCGGCTAAACCTCATAATTTAAGTAAAGGCATTTATGTTCATTGTTTTTAAGAAAAACGCATATAATTTTGTAGTAAATACATCCCATTTTGTTTTCTACATTCGAAATGCCTCGGTTTACATGGAGTTTCTTGTATGTTTAATATATTAAGATCAACAATAAGAGAAAATGCAGTATAACTTTACCTTTCATAATGTTTCGTTTAGTATCCCGATTGGGCTTAAAGTTTTCCCAAATATATTATGCATCTCTGTTCCACCAGGATTACACCATTTTTTTATTTTATGCCATAGAGTTCTGTTTGTAGTAGTTTCGACTAGCTATTCTTCATTCTCATTTTTAGAACTAACTACGAATTTCCTTCTCTTTTTCTATTACGTATGTTAAAAATGTTTTCTTAGTTAATATCGGTATGAGTCGTGGAAAATAAATCATAATAATTTTTCTTTTCGTCACCTCAATATCAGAATATTTGTGGTCATCTTCCTAGCACTCGTCAATATTATTTATTTTTACTAATAATTTGATATTCATATAAAGTCTTGTCATTTTTAGGCTGATACACAAATAATAAAGTAAAAACAAAAATATGCAGTTTTGTTAATTTTTTAGAAAGTAATTTGTAACACGAAATTTATTTTTGTTCAAGTTACAAAATACTGAGGTCGGCTCCGCAATAATTTCGACCTACGTATTGTAGTTATGTCGATGAAAGAGAACCATTTTATGATTTTAGGATTGAGTTGTCGAAATTATTCTATTATATAGATAAAAATCGTTCAGCCGATCAAATGACCGGTTGTGATAATTAAAACGGACTTATTACTTTAGTCAAAAATCAAATAATAGAAAAAGTAGTGAATACTAGATTGTGTAAAAAGTTTCCAGTCAGTGTTGGATTACAATTTCAACATATAGAATTACAATGAAAGCAAACATGATTAACCAACTGTTTTTTACTCGTCAAAGTAAAGTCCTTTATTGTCTATAACATTGTCTATTAACTTATAACTTCCATGTATGCAAAGTGCTTTGTAAATTCACTTGCTGCTGCTGCCCGGGATCTTTTTACACGACCTAATATTAAAAAAACAGTTAAATGTGTATTTAAAGAAAAGTCGTGAAGTTTAATGGGGGCATAATGACGTTGTGTTTAGAAAATTTAATAATTATAATAAAATTTAAATAAAAATGTGAATTGATTCTAAAAATAAATTAAAATACAAAATCTGTCCTATATCGAAAGTTCTTTCAATTGTAATACTTTCCGTACATTTAAATTTAATTTCATATTTTATCAATATAGACAACATCCTATTACAGTCTATAGGTTCTATTAGATTAAGTAGGTACAAAAAGAGGGTTAACGTTCCAAAAAAATATTTTAATAACATAGAAGAAACTTTTTTTTAATTAAGATTAACAAAAAAAGTAAAAATCTACTAAAATATATAAATAAATAAAAAAAACAAACAAAAATTGACATAAATATATAAGAAATTTAGAATACCCCAAAAATTTTTAACAAAATAGATTTCTTATAAATTAAAATTTATTTAAATATTTTTGTTTAAATAAAATATATTTTTTTCTATTTCACAAAAAATATGGTCTGCGCTCTTGCAATGGTCTCCACGAAATGACAATATATATTCACAAAAAATAAAATTTGCATTCTTGAAATAATAAAATCTGGGTATTCCCGGAATTGTATTTTATGTCTATGATATAATTTTCTAAAAGAATAAAGATCTTGTTGTAGAAGTACCGTGCTATAAGAGGTTTTCCGATAATTTTTTATCGTGTTACAGTGAAACTGTGTTGTAAGATACTGTGTTGTTTGAGAGTTACCTGCACATAAACCTGTTTAACTGAATAATAACTCATTAAATAAAATAATTAATAAACTTATATTGATGTAATTTGTTCGAATGAATAACAAGTTTTACTATTGAAATTTTGAAAGTAGAAGAAAAAATAAAATTAGCACACAAACTCATAGTAAAAAAAGCATGTAAGCTTTCAAAATATGAAAATTTTCAGACGAATAACAGCTCTACCATAATATAATTATAGTTATAAATTTTAGTTTAAAATAAATCTGACTTGATTTTTAGAAATATATACAAAAAATCTCATATTTTTATTTCTAAAAAGCTATGTAATCATTAAAATGTCAGATGCACAAAATTTTAGTTATTTTCAGTTATTTTTTTTAAAGTCTGATTTATGATGCAACTTGTATAATAAGAATTGTTATTCAGTGTAAACGGGTGTAGTATTTTACTGTTTCGCTGCTCAGACAGTATATTTTTTAGTAAAATAACGCTATTAAGAATGAAAGATTCATGTTCACCTCTTACGTGAAACCTTTTAAATGGAATATTAATAAAAATGTGACTTTTGAAGCAGCTATTTATATTGTCCAATTGTTCAGTGCTATCTACCTTGATGCACTCTCTAAACCTACGGAGACAATGCAATAAGGTTTTGTAATTCCGTTTTTTTCCGAGACTTAATTTAGACATTTTCAGGTCTCTGAGTTCTTTTACACATTTGACTAATGCATCTGGTTTCTCAAGCAATTTTTCATCGTTTTTTTCATCGAATTCAATTAATTGAATTTTACTAGCATATATTTCCATTATTTTGTATATTTTTGTGCGAATTTTGTTTTTGATTTTTATAGTTTCCCATTTTTAGGATCATATTTCAAAATATTTCAAAATTAAAAAATTAAATTTTTTTAATTGAAACATTATAATAAAATATCATATTATTTTTTAAATAAAAGATATTTAAAAATAAAATTCATAGATCGAAAGTGTGATGAATTTTGGAAAGAAGTGATTACCGTTTCCAAGCAAATGATTTACCGATGGCTCGAATTAACACATTGAATAATTGATGGAGTTTGAGGAGAATGATAAAAGTTTTGCGTTTTTTCAAAGCGCGTCACCGTTAAACATTTACGAATATTTATTTTGGTTTAATAACTCTTTTTTTTCTATTTTAAAGACATTTTCTCATTTTTATAAAGAATAAAGAGTTACTTAAACTAACTTTAAAAGCGATTTTATCATGGCAGAAGAAGAGATTTGCTGAAATTAAATGTTATAAAACTCGAAGGTCCAGCAGACCTATTTTCAATTTTCTAAGGAGTTATTATATGGTATTGTCGTATAACTTAAATATTTTTATATTGAATATCGAGTTAAGAATACGATTTCCTGCCTGGGTAAAGGTAAAGCTGGACTTACTGGTCACTTAGTCCCGAAATTGCGTTTCATACTTTTAATACTATCAGTAGAAGAAATATGGACTGCTGTAGCTTGAGAAATCTCTTAATAGCATTAAATATTATAAAATGCGGTGAATCTTGCGTATTAATGGCATTATTAAGTATGATGTATTGTATTTTTAAATAACTAACACGCGCAGCATCTCTAGTATGATTATGCTCTCCTATAGCAGACTCAATATTATTTTCAACTGTTATTATGCGAGCCTGACATTTGTATTTTTGGTACGTTCTGCATTTCCAGAATGCCTATGTTCCAATTTCCTTTTCTTTATAAAATAAATCATTGTCGAACAGAAGCTTTAAGTTTCGTTTTTCATGCGTTACAAAACGGCAAAATCGAATAGCTGATAAATGTTTCAATATAATTACTAAACACAGACTGATTTAAAAATATACCAACAATACTGATTTTCAGTTAAACAAACTAATTTAAATAAAGCTTTCAACTCTTAAATATATTTATTCAAACTTTATATTAAAAAAGTTAAAATTACTATTCATATTTATTCTGTAAATTGTTTTCGGTGAATTTTCCGGATGCCGTTATTATGAAGATCGTATATTAGGTCTATTATATGCCTATGCTTGACTCACGGCCAAATACATCCAAAATTCCGAAGTTAACAAAATGAATCATTTCTAACAGAACGTAACATTGGACAGTTGATCTGCTGGATGATTTTTTGGCTGAAGAAGAAAAGTAGGAGAGATTGGTGGGAAAGTTGTAACGCTTCAACATTCTCAATGCTTCAACGTCACTCGATTTGTATGGAGCTTGGCCTGAAACCACAAGAATAAATACTATTTATAGAATTTCGGAAGACGAGAGGTAGATCTGTTCCTCGAACTTTAAAATCGATCTAAAATTAATATACCCACGACTTAAAATATTTTTAATTTTAATTTTTGAAATAAAATAATTTTTAATAAAATTGCAATTCAAGTATGAATGTGGTATGTGATGGTTTGTTGATATTTGGTTGAAATTAAAATTTATAAAAATAAAATGTCCAATGAATATTTGTTTATATAAGAAAATTTAATGAAATATAATTTTGGATTTATTTAGTCTTATTAGCTTATTTGATGACAGAAAAATTGAATGTTATAGCGTCTAACATAATGACCACCACAACGGATTACTTCCAGAAAAATATCACAGAGGATATGACCTCTAATTATTCATCTAAGAATGTCAGAGATTCTTCGAAATAACGAAGAACACAGTGCCACTCAAATGGCACTACAAATGTTCGATTTTTCAGATTTATTTTTAAATATGTAAGCCAGTATTATTTAAAATCAAAATTTTTAATATATTATGTTAGTAAATAAGATATATGGATCATTCCTGGTTAACATGAAGACAAATTAACGCTTTTCATAATAAAATTTATTAACTAAAATAAAATTCGATACAATCTACTCACTCTAGACATCTAGAAACTGTTTGTTGATTCCAGCAACATAAGAGTACTGATTGTTTCCCATTTTTTAATTCACCTGTTTTAAATCACCTAAATCATTAAAAATGATAAAATATTGGTAAAAAGAACTTTTCCAATAATTTTTGATAATATTCTAAGCCACAGTTAAGTGTATATTCAAATAAAATTATACAACGGTATTTCCGGAATAGTATACTACATGAGAGCTCCATAAATTCTTTTATATGTGAAACATTCATATAAGCATTTAGTAAATCTAGAAAAACAAGCTCTTTCACTTTACATCGTAACAGCATGAATGTCTAAACAAACATTACAAACCCACTTGTGGCATTTGACAGATAAAGTTAATTACCGAAAATTAATGAACGTCAAAAATTTTTATAATTCATTGTTCCAAAACTAGCAAAGTAAAACCCAATCGTTTAGATGTCGAATTCGTCAAATGACCCGTTTAAAATCGATACTTGCATTTCTTTATCCTTTAGGTTTAGAGTTTCAAAGTGATTTCTCAACTGTCAAATTCGTTCATTCGAATTCCAGATAAAAATCATTTTCAAAGATGTGAATGCTAACATATTGCACCTATTTAGAAAAACTAAGTCAAATAATGAAAACCGATCTAAAACCAGTTACGTATATAATAATCAAATAAAAATTTCATTACATAATATATCCAGCAATAGTTTGAATATATAAATTTAATTTTAAAAATATTGCTATTTACATATTGGATAATATGGAATTTATCAAATACTATACAATTAAATATGAACGAAAATAATAATTATTCTGAAACAATTAATAAACTTGCTGACGAGTGGAAGATATATTATTTCAAGATGGATAAAGAGAAAAGATGGATAGACAATATGAAAACTATTTTCACTATTGATTCAGTTAAATCGTTTTGGGGCATTTTGAGGCATTTAAAACCAGTTTCCGAACTGAGTTATGGATGTGATTATTACTTTTTTAGGAAACATATTGCACCAATGTGGGAAAACGAATTCAACCAAAATGGAGGTACTTGGGTGATTTCTTCTCACAAAAGTAAACGTCACTCAGAATTGAATTCCATGTGGATCGAAGTTCTAATGTTTCTTATTGGTGAAACAACGAATGAAGATTCAAATGAAATATGTGGCGCTGCAATAAATATTCGTGGTAATTATGATAAAATAACAGTTTGGACTGCAAACTCGTCAAATGATGAAACAAATAAAAGAATCGGGTTGCAATTAAAATCTCTTTTGAATTTAAATACGACAATTGAGTATATTTCTCATTCAGAAAATCAAAAGAAAAATAATTCTGCACCAAAACCAACGTTAATAGTTTAGTATTTTCATTTTAATAATTCCTTGTTTATATAATATTTCACAAAGTCTAATTTTTTAAAGTCTTTATTTTTATTTCATTAAATTTTTGTTTCGATTTCAGTTTCAGTATTTATAAAAGTCTCTTTACGACCTAAATTAAGTTAACTTTGTTTATTATTTTTCATCAAATTTTCAATTTATAACAGGAAATAATATTGTTGCACAATGTGGTAAGGGTTTTATGCAAGATCTTGCATGCAACACAAAGTAATTTGGTTTCAATTACTGTATTGTTTAAATATTTAATAAATGTTACAAAATTATTATTAATATTACTATTATCATCATTAGTTTTATTTGCTGTTCTCTGAAATACAATTACGTTTTATTATTATATGACGATTTGTTTTGGTGTCTTTGTGATTTATTTAGACTTTTCTATGTTCGAATTAATAACCATTTTCAAGCAATTTACGTATATAATAATCAAATAAAAATTTCATTACATAATATATCCAGCAATAGTTTGAATATATAAATTTAATTTTAAAAATATTGCTATTTACATATTGGATAATATGGAATTTATCAAATACTATACAATTAAATATGAACGAAAATAATAATTATTCTGAAACAATTAATAAACTTGCTGACGAGTGGAAGATATATTATTTCAAGATGGATAAAGAGAAAAGATGGATAGACAATATGAAAACTATTTTCACTATTGATTCAGTTAAATCGTTTTGGGGCATTTTGAGGCATTTAAAACCAGTTTCCGAACTGAGTTATGGATGTGATTATTACTTTTTTAGGAAACATATTGCACCAATGTGGGAAAACGAATTCAACCAAAATAAAGGTACTTGGGTGATTTCTTCTCACAAAAGTAAACGTCACTCAGAATTGAATTCCATGTGGATCGAAGTTCTAATGTTTCTTATTGGTGAAACAACGAATGAAGATTCAAATGAAATATGTGGCGCTGCAATAAATATTCGTGGTAATTATGATAAAATAACAGTTTGGACTGCAAACTCGTCAAATGATGAAACAAATACAAGAATCGGGTTGCAATTAAAATCTCTTTTGAATTTAAATACGACAATTGAGTATATTTCTCATTCAGAAAATCAAAAGAAAAATAATTCTGCACCAAAACCAACGTTAATAGTTTAGTATTTTCATTTTAATAATTCCTTGTTTATATAATATTTCACAAAGTCTAATTTTTTAAAGTCTTTATTTTTATTTCATTAAATTTTTGTTTCGATTTCAGTTTCAGTATTTATAAAAGTCTCTTTACGACCTAAATTAAGTTAACTTTGTTTATTATTTTTCATCAAATTTTCAATTTATAACAGGAAATAATATTGTTGCACAATGTGGTAAGGGTTTTATGCAAGATCTTGCATGCAACACAAAGTAATTTGGTTTCAATTACTGTATTGTTTAAATATTTAATAAATGTTACAAAATTATTATTAATATTACTATTATCATTATTATTTTTATTTGCTGTTCTCTGAAATACAATTACGTTTTATTATTATATGACGATTTGTTTTGGTGTCTTTGTGATTTATTTAGACTTTTCTATGTTCGAATTAATAACCATTTTCAAGCAATTTACGTATATAATAATCAAATAAAAATTTCATTACATAATATATCCAGCAATAGTTTGAATATATAAATTTAATTTTAAAAATATTGCTATTTACATATTGGATAATATGGAATTTATCAAATACTATACAATTAAATATGAACGAAAATAATAATTATTCTGAAACAATTAATAAACTTGCTGACGAGTGGAAGATATATTATTTCAAGATGGATAAAGAGAAAAGATGGATAGACAATATGAAAACTATTTTCACTATTGATTCAGTTAAATCGTTTTGGGGCATTTTGAGGCATTTAAAACCAGTTTCCGAACTGAGTTATGGATGTGATTATTACTTTTTTAGGAAACATATTGCACCAATGTGGGAAAACGAATTCAACCAAAATGGAGGTACTTGGGTGTTTTCTTCTCACAAAAGTAAACGTCACTCAGAATTGAATTCCATGCGGATCGAAGTTCTAATGTTTCTTATTGGTGAAACAACGAATGAAGATTCAAATGAAATATGTGGCGCTGCAATAAATATTCGTGGTAATTATGATAAAATAACAGTTTGGACTGCAAACTCGTCAAATGATGAAACAAATACAAGAATCGGGTTGCAATTAAAATCTCTTTTGAATTTAAATACGACAATTGAGTATATTTCTCATTCAGAAAATCAAAAGAAAAATAATTCTGCACCAAAACCAACGTTAATAGTTTAGTATTTTCATTTTAATAATTCCTTGTTTATATAATATTTCAAAAAGTCTAATTTTTTAAAGTCTTTATTTTTATTTCATTAAATTATTGTTTCGATTTCAGTTTCAGTATTTATAAAAGTCTCTTTACGACCTAAATTAAGTTAACTTTGTTTATTATTTTTCATCAAATTTTCAATTTTTAACAGGAAATAATTTTGTTGCCCAATCTGTTAAGGGTTTTATGCAAGATTTCTCTTGCAACACAAAGTAATTTGGTTTCAATTACTGTATTGTTTAAATATTTAATAAATGTTACAAAATTATTATTAATATTACTATTATCATTATTATTTTTATTTGCTGTTCTCTGAAATACAATTACGTTTTATTATTAAATGACGATTTGGTTTGGTGTCTTTGTGATTTATTTAGTCTTTTCTATGGTCGAAATAATAATCATTTTCAAGCAATTTACGTATATAATAATCAAATAAAAATTTCATTACATAATATATCCAGCAATAGTTTGAATATATAAATTTAATTTTAAAAATATTGCTATTTACATATTGGATAATATGGAATTTATCAAATACTATACAATTAAATATGAACGAAAATAATAATTATTCTGAAACAATTAATAAACTTGCTGACGAGTGGAAGATATATTATTTCAAGATGGATAAAGAGAAAAGATGGATAGACAATATGAAAACTATTTTCACTATTGATTCAGTTAAATCGTTTTGGGGCATTTTGAGGCATTTAAAACCAGTTTCCGAACTGAGTTATGGATGTGATTATTACTTTTTTAGGAAACATATTGCACCAATGTGGGAAAACGAATTCAACCAAAATGGAGGTACTTGGGTGATTTCTTCTCACAAAAGTAAACGTCACTCAGAATTGAATTCCATGTGGATCGAAGTTCTAATGTTTCTTATTGGTGAAACAACGAATGAAGATTCAAATGAAATATGTGGCGCTGCAATAAATATTCGTGGTAATTATGATAAAATAACAGTTTGGACTGCAAACTCGTCAAATGATGAAACAAATACAAGAATCGGGTTGCAATTAAAATCTCTTTTGAATTTAAATACGACAATTGAGTATATTTCTCATTCAGAAAATCAAAAGAAAAATAATTCTGCACCAAAACCAACGTTAATAGTTTAGTATTTTCATTTTAATAATTCCTTGTTTATATAATATTTCAAAAAGTCTAATTTTTTAAAGTCTTTATTTTTATTTCATTAAATTATTGTTTCGATTTCAGTTTCAGTATTTATAAAAGTCTCTTTACGACCTAAATTAAGTTAACTTTGTTTATTATTTTTCATCAAATTTTCAATTTTTAACAGGAAATAATTTTGTTGCCCAATCTGTTAAGGGTTTTATGCAAGATTTCTCTTGCAACACAAAGTAATTTGGTTTCAATTACTGTATTGTTTAAATATTTAATAAATGTTACAAAATTATTATTAATATTACTATTATCATTATTATTTTTATTTGCTGTTCTCTGAAATACAATTACGTTTTATTATTATATGACGATTTGGTTTGGTGTCTTTGTGATTTATTTAGTCTTTTCTATGGTCGAAATAATAACCATTTTCAAGCAATTTACGTATATAATAATCAAATAAAAATTTCATTACATAATATATCCAGCAATAGTTTGAATATATAAATTTAATTTTAAAAATATTGCTATTTACATATTGGATAATATGGAATTTATCAAAAACTATACAATTAAATATGAACGAAAATAATAATTATTCTGAAACAATTAATAAACTTGCTGACGAGTGGAAGATATATTATTTCAAGAGGGATAAAGAGAAAAGATGGATAGACAATATGAAAACTATTTTCACTATTGATTCAGTTAAATCGTTTTGGGGCATTTTGAGGCATTTAAAACCAGTTTCCGAAATGAGTTATGGATGTGATTATTACTTTTTTAGGAAACATATTGCACCAATGTGGGAAAACGAATTCAACCAAAATAAAGGTACTTGGGTGATTTCTTCTCACAAAAGTAAACGTCACTCAGAATTGAATTCCATGTGGATCGAAGTTCTAATGTTTCTTATTGGTGAAACAACGAATGAAGATTCAAATGAAATATGTGGCGCTGCAATAAATATTCGTGGTAATTATGATAAAATAACAGTTTGGACTGCAAACTCGTCAAATGATGAAACAAATACAAGAATCGGGTTGCAATTAAAATCTCTTTTGAATTTAAATACGACAATTGAGTATATTTCTCATTCAGAAAATCAAAAGAAAAATAATTCTGCACCAAAACCAACGTTAATAGTTTAGTATTTTCATTTTAATAATTCCTTGTTTATATAATATTTCACAAAGTCTAATTTTTTAAAGTCTTTATTTTTATTTCATTAAATTTTTGTTTCGATTTCAGTTTCAGTATTTATAAAAGTCTCTTTACGACCTAAATTAAGTTAACTTTGTTTATTATTTTTCATCAAATTTTCAATTTATAACAGGAAATAATATTGTTGCACAATGTGGTAAGGGTTTTATGCAAGATCTTGCATGCAACACAAAGTAATTTGGTTTCAATTACTGTATTGTTTAAATATTTAATAAATGTTACAAAATTATTATTAATATTACTATTATCATTATTATTTTTATTTGCTGTTCTCTGAAATACAATTACGTTTTATTATTATATGACGATTTGTTTTGGTGTCTTTGTGATTTATTTAGACTTTTCTATGTTCGAATTAATAACCATTTTCAAGCAATTTACGTATATAATAATCAAATAAAAATTTCATTACATAATATATCCAGCAATAGTTTGAATATATAAATTTAATTTTAAAAATATTGCTATTTACATATTGGATAATATGGAATTTATCAAATACTATACAATTAAATATGAACGAAAATAATAATTATTCTGAAACAATTAATAAACTTGCTGACGAGTGGAAGATATATTATTTCAAGATGGATAAAGAGAAAAGATGGATAGACAATATGAAAACTATTTTCACTATTGATTCAGTTAAATCGTTTTGGGGCATTTTGAGGCATTTAAAACCAGTTTCCGAACTGAGTTATGGATGTGATTATTACTTTTTTAGGAAACATATTGCACCAATGTGGGAAAACGAATTCAACCAAAATGGAGGTACTTGGGTGATTTCTTCTCACAAAAGTAAACGTCACTCAGAATTGAATTCCATGCGGATCGAAGTTCTAATGTTTCTTATTGGTGAAACAACGAATGAAGATTCAAATGAAATATGTGGCGCTGCAATAAATATTCGTGGTAATTATGATAAAATAACAGTTTGGACTGCAAACTCGTCAAATGATGAAACAAATACAAGAATCGGGTTGCAATTAAAATCTCTTTTGAATTTAAATACGACAATTGAGTATATTTCTCATTCAGAAAATCAAAAGAAAAATAATTCTGCACCAAAACCAACGTTAATAGTTTAGTATTTTCATTTTAATAATTCCTTGTTTATATAATATTTCAAAAAGTCTAATTTTTAAAGTCTTTATTTTTATTTCATTAAATTATTGTTTCGATTTCAGTTTCAGTATTTATAAAAGTCTCTTTACGACCTAAATTAAGTTAACTTTGTTTATTATTTTTCATCAAATTTTCAATTTTTAACAGGAAATAATTTTGTTGCCCAATCTGTTAAGGGTTTTATGCAAGATTTCTCTTGCAACACAAAGTAATTTGGTTTCAATTACTGTATTGTTTAAATATTTAATAAATGTTACAAAATTATTATTAATATTACTATTATCATTATTATTTTTATTTGCTGTTCTCTGAAATACAATTACGTTTTATTATTAAATGACGATTTGGTTTGGTGTCTTTGTGATTTATTTAGTCTTTTCTATGGTCGAAATAATAACCATTTTCAAGCAATTTACGTATATAATAATCAAATAAAAATTTCATTACATAATATATCCAGCAATAGTTTGAATATATAAATTTAATTTTAAAAATATTGCTATTTACATATTGGATAATATGGAATTTATCAAATACTATACAATTAAATATGAACGAAAATAATAATTATTCTGAAACAATTAATAAACTTGCTGACGAGTGGAAGATATATTATTTCAAGATGGATAAAGAGAAAAGATGGATAGACAATATGAAAACTATTTTCACTATTGATTCAGTTAAATCGTTTTGGGGCATTTTGAGGCATTTAAAACCAGTTTCCGAACTGAGTTATGGATGTGATTATTACTTTTTTAGGAAACATATTGCACCAATGTGGGAAAACGAATTCAACCAAAATGGAGGTACTTGGGTGATTTCTTCTCACAAAAGTAAACGTCACTCAGAATTGAATTCCATGTGGATCGAAGTTCTAATGTTTCTTATTGGTGAAACAACGAATGAAGATTCAAATGAAATATGTGGCGCTGCAATAAATATTCGTGGTAATTATGATAAAATAACAGTTTGGACTGCAAACTCGTCAAATGATGAAACAAATACAAGAATCGGGTTGCAATTAAAATCTCTTTTGAATTTAAATACGACAATTGAGTATATTTCTCATTCAGAAAATCAAAAGAAAAATAATTCTGCACCAAAACCAACGTTAATAGTTTAGTATTTTCATTTTAATAATTCCTTGTTTATATAATATTTCAAAAAGTCTAATTTTTTAAAGTCTTTATTTTTATTTCATTAAATTATTGTTTCGATTTCAGTTTCAGTATTTATAAAAGTCTCTTTACGACCTAAATTAAGTTAACTTTGTTTATTATTTTTCATCAAATTTTCAATTTTTAACAGGAAATAATTTTGTTGCCCAATCTGTTAAGGGTTTTATGCAAGATTTCTCTTGCAACACAAAGTAATTTGGTTTCAATTACTGTATTGTTTAAATATTTAATAAATGTTACAAAATTATTATTAATATTACTATTATCATTATTATTTTTATTTGCTGTTCTCTGAAATACAATTACGTTTTATTATTAAATGACGATTTGGTTTGGTGTCTTTGTGATTTATTTAGTCTTTTCTATGGTCGAAATAATAACCATTTTCAAGCAATTTACGTATATAATAATCAAATAAAAATTTCATTACATAATATATCCAGCAATAGTTTGAATATATAAATTTAATTTTAAAATATTGCTATTTACATATTGGATAATATGGAATTTATCAAATACTATACAATTAAATATGAACGAAAATAATAATTATTCTGAAACAATTAATAAACTTGCTGACGAGTGGAAGATATATTATTTCAAGATGGATAAAGAGAAAAGATGGATAGACAATATGAAAACTATTTTCACTATTGATTCAGTTAAATCGTTTTGGGGCATTTTGAGGCATTTAAAACCAGTTTCCGAACTGAGTTATGGATGTGATTATTACTTTTTTAGGAAACATATTGCACCAATGTGGGAAAACGAATTCAACCAAAATGGAGGTACTTGGGTGATTTCTTCTCACAAAAGTAAACGTCACTCAGAATTGAATTCCATGTGGATCGAAGTTCTAATGTTTCTTATTGGTGAAACAACGAATGAAGATTCAAATGAAATATGTGGCGCTGCAATAAATATTCGTGGTAATTATGATAAAATAACAGTTTGGACTGCAAACTCGTCAAATGATGAAACAAATACAAGAATCGGGTTGCAATTAAAATCTCTTTTGAATTTAAATACGACAATTGAGTATATTTCTCATTCAGAAAATCAAAAGAAAAATAATTCTGCACCAAAACCAACGTTAATAGTTTAGTATTTTCATTTTAATAATTCCTTGTTTATATAATATTTCAAAAAGTCTAATTTTTAAAGTCTTTATTTTTATTTCATTAAATTATTGTTTCGATTTCAGTTTCAGTATTTATAAAAGTCTCTTTACGACCTAAATTAAGTTAACTTTGTTTATTATTTTTCATCAAATTTTCAATTTTAACAGGAAATAATTTTGTTGCCCAATCTGTTAAGGGTTTTATGCAAGATTTCTCTTGCAACACAAAGTAATTTGGTTTCAATTACTGTATTGTTTAAATATTTAATAAATGTTACAAAATTATTATTAATATTACTATTATCATTATTATTTTTATTTGCTGTTCTCTGAAATACAATTACGTTTTATTATTAAATGACGATTTGGTTTGGTGTCTTTGTGATTTATTTAGTCTTTTCTATGGTCGAAATAATAACCATTTTCAAGCAATTTACGTATATAATAATCAAATAAAAATTTCATTACATAATATATCCAGCAATAGTTTGAATATATAAATTTAATTTTAAAAATATTGCTATTTACATATTGGATAATATGGAATTTATCAAATACTATACAATTAATATGAACGAAAATAATAATTATTCTGAAACAATTAATAAACTTGCTGACGAGTGGAAGATATATTATTTCAAGATGGATAAAGAGAAAAGATGGATAGACAATATGAAAACTATTTTCACTATTGATTCAGTTAAATCGTTTTGGGGCATTTTGAGGCATTTAAAACCAGTTTCCGAACTGAGTTATGGATGTGATTATTACTTTTTTAGGAAACATATTGCACCAATGTGGGAAAACGAATTCAACCAAAATGGAGGTACTTGGGTGATTTCTTCTCACAAAAGTAAACGTCACTCAGAATTGAATTCCATGTGGATCGAAGTTCTAATGTTTCTTATTGGTGAAACAACGAATGAAGATTCAAATGGAATATGTGACGCTGCAATAAATATTCGTGGTAATTATGATAAAATAACAGTTTGGACTGCAAACTCGTCAAATGATGAAACAAATACAAGAATCGGGTTGCAATTAAAATCTCTTTTGAATTTAAATACGACAATTGAGTATATTTCTCATTCAGAAAATCAAAAGAAAAATAATTCTGCACCAAAACCAACGTTAATAGTTTAGTATTTTCATTTTAATAATTCCTTGTTTATATAATATTTCACAAAGTCTAATTTTTTAAAGTCTTTATATTTTTATTTCATTAAATTTTTGTTTCGATTTCAGTTTCAGTATTTATAAAAGTCTCTTTACGACCTAAATTAAGTTAACTTTGTTTATTATTTTTCATCAAATTTTCAATTTATAACAGGAAATAATATTGTTGCACAATGTGGTAAGGGTTTTATGCAAGAATTTTCTTGCAACACAAAGTAATTTGGTTTCAATTACTGTATTGTTTAAATATTTAATAAATGTTACAAAATTATTATTAATATTACTATTATCATTATTATTTTTATTTGCTGTTCTCTGAAATACAATTACGTTTTATTATTATATGACGATTTGTTTTGGTGTCTCTGTGATTTATTTAGATTTTTCTATGTTCGAATTAATAACCATTTTCAAGCAATTTACGTATATAATAATCAAATAAAAATTTCATTACATAATATTTCCAGCAATAGTTTGAATATATAAATTTAATTTTAAAAATATTGCTATTTACATATTGGATAATATGGAATTTATCAAATACTATACAATTAAATATGAACGAAATAATAATTATTCTGAAACAATTAATAAACTTGCTGACGAGTGGAAGATATATTATTTCAAGATGGATAAAGAGAAAAGATGGATAGACAATATGAAAACTATTTTCACTATTGATTCAGTTAAATCGTTTTGGGGCATTTTGAGGCATTTAAAACCAGTTTCCGAAATGAGTTATGGATGTGATTATTACTTTTTTAGGAAACATATTGCACCAATGTGGGAAAACGAATTCAACCAAAATGGAGGTACTTGGGTGTTTTCTTCTCACAAAAGTAAACGTCACTCAGAATTGAATTCCATGTGGATCGAAGTTCTAATGTTTCTTATTGGTGAAACAACGAATGAAGATTCAAATGAATATGTGGCGCTGCAATAAATATTCGTGGTAATTATGATAAAATAACAGTTTGGACTGCAAACTCGTCAAATGATGAAACAAATACAAGAATCGGGTTGCAATTAAAATCTCTTTTGAATTTAAATACGACAATTGAGTATATTTCTCATTCAGAAAATCAAAAGAAAAATAATTCTGCACCAAAACCAACGTTAATAGTTTAGTATTTTCATTTTAATAATTCCTTGTTTATATAATATTTCAAAAAGTCTAATTTTTTAAAGTCTTTATTTTTATTTCATTAAATTATTGTTTCGATTTCAGTTTCAGTATTTATAAAAGTCTCTTTACGACCTAAATTAAGTTAACTTTGTTTATTATTTTTCATCAAATTTTCAATTTTTAACAGGAAATAATATTGTTGCCCAATCTGTTAAGGGTTTTATGCAAGATTTCTCTTGCAACACAAAGTAATTTGGTTTCAATTACTGTATTGTTTAAATATTTAATAAATGTTACAAAATTATTATTAATATTACTATTATCATTATTATTTTTATTTGCTGTTCTCTGAAATACAATTACGTTTATTATTAATGACGATTTGGTTTGGTGTCTTTGTGATTTATTTAGTCTTTTCTATGGTCGAATAATAACCATTTTCAAGCAATTTACGTATATAATAATCAAATAAAAATTTCATTACATAATATATCCAGCAATAGTTTGAATATATAAATTTAATTTTAAAAATATTGCTATTTACATATTGGATAATATGGAATTTATCAAATACTATACAATTAAATATGAACGAAAATAATAATTATTCTGAAACAATTAATAAACTTGCTGACGAGTGGAAGATATATTATTTCAAGATGGATAAAGAGAAAAGATGGATAGACAATATGAAAACTATTTTCACTATTGATTCAGTTAAATCGTTTTGGGGCATTTTGAGGCATTTAAAACCAGTTTCCGAACTGAGTTATGGATGTGATTATTACTTTTTTAGGAAACATATTGCACCAATGTGGGAAAACGAATTCAACCAAAATGGAGGTACTTGGGTGATTTCTTCTCACAAAAGTAAACGTCACTCAGAATTGAATTCCATGTGGATCGAAGTTCTAATGTTTCTTATTGGTGAAACAACGAATGAAGATTCAAATGGAATATGTGACGCTGCAATAAATATTCGTGGTAATTATGATAAAATAACAGTTTGGACTGCAAACTCGTCAAATGATGAAACAAATACAAGAATCGGGTTGCAATTAAAATCTCTTTTGAATTTAAATACGACAATTGAGTATATTTCTCATTCAGAAAATCAAAAGAAAAATAATTCTGCACCAAAACCAACGTTAATAGTTTAGTATTTTCATTTTAATAATTCCTTGTTTATATAATATTTCACAAAGTCTAATTTTTTAAAGTCTTTATATTTTTATTTCATTAAATTTTGTTTCGATTTCAGTTTCAGTATTTATAAAAGTCTCTTTACGACCTAAATTAAGTTAACTTTGTTTATTATTTTTCATCAAATTTTCAATTTATAACAGGAAATAATATTGTTGCACAATGTGGTAAGGGTTTTATGCAAGATTTTTCTTGCAACACAAAGTAATTTGGTTTCAATTACTGTATTGTTTAAATATTTAATAAATGTTACAAAATTATTATTAATATTACTATTATCATTATTATTTTTATTTGCTGTTCTCTGAAATACAATTACGTTTTATTATTATATGACGATTTGTTTTGGTGTCTCTGTGATTTATTTAGACTTTTCTATGTTCGAATTAATAACCATTTTCAAGCAATTTACGTATATAATAATCAAATAAAAATTTCATTACATAATATTTCCAGCAATAGTTTGAATATATAAATTTAATTTTAAAAATATTGCTATTTACATATTGGATAATATGGAATTTATCAAATACTATACAATTAAATATGAACGAAAATAATAATTATTCTGAAACAATTAATAAACTTGCTGACGAGTGGAAGATATATTATTTCAAGATGGATAAAGAGAAAAGATGGATAGACAATATGAAAACTATTTTCACTATTGATTCAGTTAAATCGTTTTGGGGCATTTTGAGGCATTTAAAACCAGTTTCCGAACTGAGTTATGGATGTGATTATTACTTTTTTAGGAAACATATTGCACCAATGTGGGAAAACGAATTCAACCAAAATGGAGGTACTTGGGTGATTTCTTCTCACAAAAGTAAACGTCACTCAGAATTGAATTCCATGTGGATCGAAGTTCTAATGTTTCTTATTGGTGAAACAAACGAATGAAGATTCAAATGGAATATGTGACGCTGCAATAAATATTCGTGGTAATTATGATAAAATAACAGTTTGGACTGCAAACTCGTCAAATGATGAAACAAATACAAGAATCGGGTTGCAATTAAAATCTCTTTTGAATTTAAATACGACAATTGAGTATATTTCTCATTCAGAAAATCAAAAGAAAAATAATTCTGCACCAAAACCAACGTTAATAGTTTAGTATTTTCATTTTAATAATTCCTTGTTTATATAATATTTCACAAAGTCTAATTTTTAAAGTCTTTATATTTTTATTTCATTAAATTTTTGTTTCGATTTCAGTTTCAGTATTTATAAAAGTCTCTTTACGACCTAAATTAAGTTAACTTTGTTTATTATTTTTCATCAAATTTTCAATTTATAACAGGGAATAATATTGTTGCACAATGTGGTAAGGGTTTTATGCAAGATTTTTCTTGCAACACAAAGTAATTTGGTTTCAATTACTGTATTGTTTAAATATTTAATAAATGTTACAAAATTATTATTAATATTACTATTATCATTATTATTTTTATTTGCTGTTCTCTGAAATACAATTACGTTTTATTATTATATGACGATTTGTTTTGGTGTCTTTGTGATTTATTTAGACTTTTCTATGTTCGAATTAATAACCATTTTCAAGCAATTTACGTATATAATAATCAAATAAAAATTTCATTACATAATAT
Organism: Schmidtea mediterranea; assembly: GCA_022537955.1. NCBI lineage: Eukaryota > Metazoa > Platyhelminthes > Tricladida > Dugesiidae > Schmidtea > Schmidtea mediterranea. The sequence goes on from CM039680.1 coordinate 90,198,527, forward strand.
ATCCAGCAATAGTTTGAATATATAAATTTAATTTTAAAAATATTGCTATTTACATATTGGATAATATGGAATTTATCAAATACTATACAATTAAATATGAACGAAAATAATAATTATTCTGAAACAATTAATAAACTTGCTGACGAGTGGAAGATATATTATTTCAAGATGGATAAAGAGAAAAGATGGATAGACAATATGAAAACTATTTTCACTATTGATTCAGTTAAATCGTTTTGGGGCATTTTGAGGCATTTAAAACCAGTTTCCGAACTGAGTTATGGATGTGATTATTACTTTTTTAGGAAACATATTGCACCAATGTGGGAAAACGAATTCAACCAAAATGGAGGTACTTGGGTGATTCTTCTCACAAAAGTAAACGTCACTCAGAATTGAATTCCATGTGGATCGAAGTTCTAATGTTTCTTATTGGTGAAAACAACGAATGAAGATTCAAATGAAATATGTGGCGCTGCAATAAATATTCGTGGTAATTATGATAAAATAACAGTTTGGACTGCAAACTCGTCAAATGATGAAACAAATACAAGAATCGGGTTGCAATTAAAATCTCTTTTGAATTTAAATACGACAATTGAGTATATTTCTCATTCAGAAAATCAAAAGAAAAATAATTCTGCACCAAAACCAACGTTAATAGTTTAGTATTTTCATTTTAATAATTCCTTGTTTATATAATATTTCACAAAGTCTAATTTTTTAAAGTCTTTATTTTTATTTCATTAAATTTTTGTTTCGATTTCAGTTTCAGTATTTATAAAAGTCTCTTTACGACCTAAATTAAGTTAACTTTGTTTATTATTTTTCATCAAATTTTCAATTTATAACAGGAAATAATATTGTTGCACAATGTGGTAAGGGTTTTATGCAAGATTTTTCTTGCAACACAAAGTAATTTGGTTTCAATTACTGTATTGTTTAAATATTTAATAAATGTTACAAAATTATTATTAATATTACTATTATCATTATTATTTTTATTTGCTGTTCTCTGAAATACAATTACGTTTTATTATTATATGACGATTTGTTTTGGTGTCTTTGTGATTTATTTAGACTTTTCTATGTTCGAATTAATAACCATTTTCAAGCAATTTACGTATATAATAATCAAATAAAAATTTCATTACATAATATATCCAGCAATAGTTTAATATATAAATTTAATTTTAAAAATATTGCTATTACATATTGGATAATATGGAATTTATCAAATACTATACAATTAAATATGAACGAAAATAATAATTATTCTGAAACAATTAATAAACTTGCTGACGAGTGGAAGATATATTATTTCAAGATGGATAAAGAGAAAAGATGGATAGACAATATGAAAACTATTTTCACTATTGATTCAGTTAAATCGTTTTGGGGCATTTTGAGGCATTTAAAACCAGTTTCCGAACTGAGTTATGGATGTGATTATTACTTTTTAGGGAAACATATTGCACCAATGTGGGAAAACGAATTCAACCAAAATGGAGGTACTTGGGTGATTTCTTCTCACAAAAGTAAACGTCACTCAGAATTGAATTCCATGTGGATCGAAGTTCTAATGTTTCTTATTGGTGAAACAACGAATGAAGATTCAAATGGAATATGTGGCGCTGCAATAAATATTCGTGGTAATTATGATAAAATAACAGTTTGGACAGCAAACTCGTCAAATGATGAAACAAATACAAGAATCGGGTTGCAATTAAAATCTCTTTTGAATTTAAATACGACAATTGAGTATATTTCTCATTCAGAAAATCAAAAGAAAAATAATTCTGCACCAAAACCAACGTTAATAGTTTAGTATTTTCATTTTAATAATTCCTTGTTTATATAATATTTCACAAAGTCTAATTTTTTAAAGTCTTTATTTTTATTTCATTAAATTTTTGTTTCGATTTCAGTTTCAGTATTTATAAAAGTCTCTTTACGACCTAAATTAAGTTAACTTTGTTTATTATTTTTCATCAAATTTTCAATTTATAACAGGAAATAATATTGTTGCACAATGTGGTAAGGGTTTTATGCAAGATTTTTCTTGCAACACAAAGTTAATTTGGTTTCAATTACTGTATTGTTTAAAATATTTAATAAATGTTACAAAATTATTATTATATTACTATTATCATTATTATTTTATTTGCTGTTCTCTGAAATACAATTACGTTTTATTATTATATGACGATTTGTTTTGGTGTCTTTGTGATTTATTTAGACTTTTCTATGTTCGAATTAATAACCATTTTCAAGCAATTTACGTATATAATAATCAAATAAAAATTTCATTACATAATATATCCAGCAATAGTTTGAATATATAAATTTAATTTTAAAAAATATTGCTATTTACATATTGGATAATATGGAATTTATCAAATTACTATACAATTAAATATGAACGAAAATAATAATTATTCTGAAACAATTAATAAACTTGCTGACGAGTGGAAGATATATTATTTCAAGATGGATAAAGAGAAAAGATGGATAGACAATATGAAAACTATTTTCACTATTGATTCAGTTAAATCGTTTTGGGGCATTTTGAGGCATTTAAAACCAGTTTCCGAACTGAGTTATGGATGTGATTATTACTTTTTTAGGAAACATATTGCACCAATGTGGGAAAACGAATTCAACCAAAATGGAGGTACTTGGGTGATTTCTTCTCACAAAAGTAAACGTCACTCAGAATTGAATTCCATGTGGATCGAAGTTCTAATGTTTCTTATTGGTGAAACAACGAATGAAGATTCAAATGAAATATGTGGCGCTGCAATAAATATTCGTGGTAATTATGATAAAATAACAGTTTGGACTGCAAACTCGTCAAATGATGAAACAAATACAAGAATCGGGTTGCAATTAAAATCTCTTTTGAATTTAAATACGACAATTGAGTATATTTCTCATTCAGAAAATCAAAAGAAAAATAATTCTGCACCAAAACCAACGTTAATAGTTTAGTATTTTCATTTTAATAATTCCTTGTTTATATAATATTTCACAAAGTCTAATTTTTTAAAGTCTTTATTTTTATTTCATTAAATTTTTGTTTCGATTTCAGTTTCAGTATTTATAAAAGTCTCTTTACGACCTAAATTAAGTTAACTTTGTTTATTATTTTTCATCAAATTTTCAATTTATAACAGGAAATAATATTGTTGCACAATGTGGTAAGGGTTTTATGCAAGATTTTTCTTGCAACACAAAGTAATTTGGTTTCAATTACTGTATTGTTTAAATATTTAATAAATGTTACAAAATTATTATTAATATTACTATTATCATTATTATTTTTATTTGCTGTTCTCTGAAATACAATTACGTTTTATTATTATATGACGATTTGTTTTGGTGTCTTTGTGATTTATTTAGACTTTTCTATGTTCGAATTAATAACCATTTTCAAGCAATTTACGTATATAATAATCAAATAAAAATTTCATTACATAATATATCCAGCAATAGTTTGAATATATAAATTTAATTTTAAAAATATTGCTATTTACATATTGGATAATATGGAATTTATCAATACTATACAATTAAATATGAACGAAATAATAATTATTCTGAAACAATTAATAAACTTGCTGACGAGTGGAAGATATATTATTTCAAGATGGATAAAGAGAAAAGATGGATAGACAATATGAAAACTATTTTCACTATTGATTCAGTTTAAATCGTTTTGGGCATTTTGAGGCATTTTAAAAACCAGTTTCCGAACTGAGTTATGGATGTGATTATTACTTTTTTTAGGAAACATATTGCACCAATGTGGGAAAACGAATTCAACCAAATGGAGGTACTTGGGTGATTTCTTCTCACAAAGTAAACGTCACTCAGAATTGAATTCCATGTGGATCGAAGTTCTAATGTTTCTTATTGGTGTGAAACAACGAATGAAGATTCAAATGAATATGTGGCGCTGCAATAAATATTCGTGGTAATTATGATAAAATAACAGTTTGGACTGCAAACTCGTCAAATGATGAAACAAATACAAGAATCGGGTTGCAATTAAAATCTCTTTTGAATTTAAATACGACAATTGAGTATATTTCTCATTCAGAAAATCAAAAGAAAAATAATTCTGCACCAAAACCAACGTTAATAGTTTAGTATTTTCATTTTAATAATTCCTTGTTTATATAATATTTCACAAAGTCTAATTTTTTAAAGTCTTTATTTTTATTTCATTAAATTTTTGTTTCGATTTCAGTTTCAGTATTTATAAAAGTCTCTTTACGACCTAAATTAAGTTAACTTTGTTTATTATTTTTCATCAAATTTTCAATTTATAACAGGAAATAATATTGTTGCACAATGTGGTAAGGGTTTTATGCAAGATTTTTCTTGCAACACAAAGTAATTTGGTTTCAATTACTGTATTGTTTAATATTTAATAAATGTTACAAAATTATTATTAATATTACTATTATCATTATTATTTTTATTTGCTGTTCTCTGAAATACAATTACGTTTTATTATTATATGACGATTTGTTTTGGTGTCTTTGTGATTTATTTAGACTTTTCTATGTTCGAATTAATAACCATTTTCAAGCAATTTACGTATATAATAATCAAATAAAAATTTCATTACATAATATATCCAGCAATAGTTTGAATATATAAATTTAATTTTAAAAATATTGCTATTTACATATTGGATAATATGGAATTTATCAAATACTATACAATTAAATATGAACGAAAATAATAATTATTCTGAAACAATTAATAAACTTGCTGACGAGTGGAAGATATATTATTTCAAGATGGATAAAGAGAAGAGATGGATAGACAATATGAAAACTATTTTCACTATTGATTCAGGTTAATCGTTTTGGGCATTTGGAGGCATTTTAAAAAACCAGTTTCCGAACTGAGTTAGGATGTGATTATTACTTTTTAGGAATATTGCACCATGTGGGAAAACGAATTTTCAACAAAAGGAGTACTTGGGTGATTTCTTCTCACAAAAGTAAACGTCACTCAGAATTGAATTCCATGTGGATCGAAGTTCTAATGTTTCTTATTGGTGAAACAACGAATGAAGATTCAAATGAAATATGTGGCGCTGCAATAAATATTCGTGGTAATTATGATAAAATAACAGTTTGGACTGCAAACTCGTCAAATGAGACAAAATACAAGATCGGGTCAATTAAAATCTCTTTTGGAATTTAAATAGACAATTGAGTTATTTCTCATCGGAAATCAAAGAAAAAATTTGCACCAAACACGTTATAGTTTGTATTTTCATTTTAATTAAATTCTTGTTTATAATATATTTTCACAAAGTCCTTGTCTTTAATTTTTTTAAAGTTTATTTATTTCATAATTTTTGTTTCGATTTCAGTTTCAGTATTTATAAAAGTCTCTTTAGACCTAAAATTAAGTTAACTTGTTTATTATTTTCATCAAATTTTCAATTATACAACAGGAAATAATATTGTTGCACAATTGGAAGGGTTTTATGCAGATTTTTCTGCAACACAAAGTATTTGGTTCAATTACTGTATGTTTAAAATTTAATAAATGTTACAAAATTATATTAATATCTATTATCATTTGATGATTATTCTGCTGTCTCTGAAATACAATTACGTTTTATGATTATTTGGACGATGTTTTGGTTTTTATTATTTGACTTTCATTTTCGAATAATAACCATTTTCAGCAATTACGTATAATTCAAATAAAATTCATACTAAAATATATCCAGCAATGTTTGATATATAATTTAATTTTAAAATAGCTTTTACATATTGAATTAATATGAGAATTATCAAATACTATACAATTAAATAATGAACAATAATAATTATTCTGAACAAATAATAACATTGCTGACGAGTTGGAAAGATTATATTTATTTCAAGATGGATAAAGAGAAAAGATGGATAGACAATATGAAAACTATTTTCACTATTGATTCAGTTAAATCGTTTTGGGGCATTTTGAGGCATTTAAAACCAGTTTCCGAACTGAGTTATGGATGTGATTATTACTTTTTTAGGAAACATATTGCACCAATGTGGGAAAACGAATTCAACCAAAATGGAGGTACTTGGGTGATTCTTCTTCACAAAGTTAAACGTCACTCAGAATTGAATCATGTGGATTCGAAGTTCTAATGTTTCTTATGGTGAACAACGAATGAAGTTCAAAGGAATATGTGGCGCATGCAATAAATATTTCGTGTATTATGATAAAATAAACAGTTTGGACCTCAAAACTCGTCAAATGATGAAACAAAATACAAGAATCGGGTTGCAATTAAAATCTCTTTTGAATTTAAATACGACAATTGAGTATATTTCTCATTCAGAAAATCAAAAGAAAAATAATTCTGCACCAAAACCAACGTTAATAGTTTAGTATTTTCATTTTAATAATTCCTTGTTTATATAATATTTCACAAAGTCTAATTTTTTAAAGTCTTTATTTTTATTTCATTAAATTTTTGTTTCGATTTCAGTTTCAGTATTTATAAAAGTCTCTTTACGACCTAAATTAAGTTAACTTTGTTTATTATTTTTCATCAAATTTTCAATTTATAACAGGAAATAATATTGTTGCACAATGTGGTAAGGGTTTTATGCAAGATTTTTCTTGCAACACAAAGTAATTTGGTTTCAATTACTGTATTGTTTAAATATTTAATTAATGTTACAATTATTTAATTTTACTATTATCTTTATTATTTATTTGTGTCTCTGAAATACATTACGTTTTATTATATATGACGATTTGTTTTGGTGTCTTGTTGAATTTTATTTAGACTTTCTATGTTCGAATTAATAACCATTTTCAAGCAATTTACGTATATAATAATCAAATAAAAATTTCATTACATAATATATCCAGCAATAGTTTGAATATATAAATTTAATTTTAAAAATATTGCTATTTACATATTGGATAATATGGAATTTATCAAATACTATACAATTAAATATGAACGAAAATAATAATTATTCTGAAACAATTAATAAACTTGCTGACGAGTGGAAGATATATTATTTCAAGATGAGATAAAGAGAAAAGATGATAGACATGGAAAAAAACTACTTTTCATTGATTCAGTAAATCGTTTGGGGCATTTTGAGGCATTAAAAACCAGTTTCCGAACTGAGTTAGGATGTGATTATTACTTTTTAGGAACATATTGCACCAATGTGGGGGAAAACGAATTCAACAAAATGGAGGTACTTGGGTGATTTCTTCTCACAAAAGTAAACGTCACTCAGAATTGAATTCCATGTGGATCGAAGTTCTAATGTTTCTTATTGGTGAAACAACGAATGAAGATTCAAATGAAATATGTGGCGCTGCAATAAATATTCGTGGTAATTATGATAAAATAACAGTTTGGACTGCAAACTCGTCAAATGATGAAACAAATACAAGATCGGGTTGCAACTTAATTCTTTTGAATTTAATACGAACATTGAGTATATTCATTCAGGAAAATCAAAAGAGAAAATAATTCTGCACAAACCAACGTAAAATAGTTAGTTTTTCATTAAAATTCCTTTATATAATAATTTCACAAAAGTCTAATTTTTTTTAAAGGTCCTTTATTTTTATTTCATAATTTTTGTTTCGATTTCAGTTTCAGTTAGTATTTTATAAAGTCTCTTTACGACCTAAATTAAGTTAACTTTGTTTATTATTTTTCATCAAATTTTCAATTTATAACAGGAAATAATATTGTTGCACAATGTGGTAAGGGTTTTATGCAAGATTTTTCTTGCAACACAAAGTAATTTGGTTTCAATTACTGTATTGTTTAAATATAATAATTTACAAATTTTATAATTTTACTACTTATTTAATATTTTATGCTGTTCTCTGAAATACAATTACGTTTTATTATTATATGACGATTTGTTTTGGTGTCTTTGTGATTTATTTAGACTTTTCTATGTTCGAATTATAACCATTTCAACCATTTACCGTAATATAATAATCAAATAAAAATTTCATTTACATTAATAATCAGCAATAGTTTGAATATATAAATTTAATTTTAAAAATATTGCTATTTACATATTGGATAATATGGAATTTATCAAATACTATACAATTAAATATGAACGAAAATAATAATTATTCTGAAACAATTAATAAACTTGCTGACGAGTGGAAGAATATATTATTTCAAGATGGATAAAGAGAAAAGATGGATAGACAATATGAAAACTATTTTCACTATTGATTCAGTTAAATCGTTTTGGGGCATTTTGAGGCATTTAAAACCAGTTTCCGAACTGAGTTATGGATGTGATTATTACTTTTTTAGGAAACATATTGCACCAATGTGGGAAAACGAATTCAACCAAAATGGAGGTACTTGGGTGATTTCTTCTCACAAAAGTAAACGTCACTCAGAATTGAATTCCATGTGGATCGAAGTTCTAATGTCTATTGGTAACACCGAATAAGATTATCAAATGAAAATGTGGCGCTGCAATATAAATTCTTGGTAATTATGATAAAAATAACAGTTTGGGACTGCAACTCGTCAAATGATGTGAAACAAAAATACAAGAAGCGGTGCAATTAAAATCTCTTTGAAATTTCATACGGACCAATTGAGTATATTTCTTCATTCAGAAAATCAAAAGAAAAATATTTTCTGCACAACCAAAACGTTAATAGTTAGTTTTCTAATATTCCTTATATATTTCACAAAGTCTAATTTTTTAAAGTCTTTATTTTTATTTCATTAAATTTTTGTTTCCGATTTCAGTTTCAGTATTTATAAAAGTCTCTTTACGACCTAAATTAAGTTAACTTTGTTTATTATTTTTCATCAAATTTTTTCAATTATAACAGGAATATATTGTGACAATTGTAGGGTAAGGGTTTTAGGCAAGATTCTTCTTGCAACAAAGTAATTTTTCAATTATCTTATTGTTTTAGATATTTAATAATTACAAAATTATTATTAATACTATTTCATTATTATTTTTATTGCGTTCTCTGAAATTACATTTACGTTTTATTATTATTATTGACGATTTGTTGTGTCTTTGTGATATTAGACTTTTTCTATGTTCGAATTTATAAACCATTCAAGCAATTTACGATATATAAAATTCAAAAATTTAAAATTTATTACTAATATCAGCAATAGTTGAATATTAATTATTTAAAATATGGCTATTTAACAATTGTGATAATATGGAATTTATACAAATACTATTACAATTAAATCATGAACGAATAATAATTATTCTGAACATTAATAACTTGCTGACGAATGGAAGATATATATTCAAGATGGAATAAAGAGAAATGATAACAATATTGAAAACTATTTTCACATTATCAGTTAAATCGTTTTGGGGCATTTTGAGGATTTAAAACCCAGTTTCGAACCTGCAGAGTTATGGATGTGATTATACTTTTAGAAAACATTGCACCAATGTGGGAAACGAATTCAACCAAAAGGAGGTACTTGGGGTGATTTCTTCTCCAAAGTAACGTCACTTCAGAATTGTATTTCCATGTGATCGAAGTCTAATGTTTCTTATGGTGAAACGACGAATGAAAGATTTCAAATGAAATATGTGCGGCAATAAATATTGCGTGGTAATTATGAAATAACAGTTTGATGCAAATCGCAAATGATGAAACCAATACAAGATCGGGTTGCCAATTAAAAATTCTTCTTTTATTTAAATACGACCAATTGAGTATACTTTCTCATTTCAGAAAATCAAAGAAAAATATTCTGCCACCATAACCAACGTTGATGTTAGTATTTTCATTTAATAATCCTTGTTTATATATTATTCACAAAGTCAATTTTTTAATAGTCTTATTTTATTTCATTAATTTGTTCGATTCAGTTCGTATTATATAAAAGTCTCTTTCGG
>CM039680.1:90208552-90306052 GCA_022537955.1 Schmidtea mediterranea
AAGAGAGAGATAAATATTCGTGGTAATTATGATAAAATAACAGTTTGGACTGCAAACTCGTCAAATGATGAAACAAATACAAGAATCGGGTTGCAATTAAAATCTCTTTTGAATTTAAATACGACAATTGAGTTATTTCTCTCATTCAGAAAAATCAGAAAGAAAAATAATTCTAAGCACAAAACCAACGTAATAGTTTAGTATTTTCATTTTAATAATTCCTTGTTTATATAATATTTACAAAGTCTAATTTTTTTAAAGTCTTTATTTTATTTCATTAAATTTTTGTTTCGATTTCGATTTCAGTTTCCAGTATTTATAAAAGTCTCTTTACGACCTAAATTAAGTTAACTTTGTTTATTATTTTTCATCAAATTTTCAATTTATAACAGGAAATAATATTGTTGCACAATGTGGTAAGGGTTTTATGCAAGATTTTTCTTGCAACACAAAGTAATTTGGTTTCAATTACTGTATTGTTTAAATATTTAATAAATGTTACAATTATTATTAATATTACTAAATTACATTATTATTTTATTCTGCTGTTCTCTGAATACAATTACTTTTATTATTAATATGAAACGATTTGTTTTGGTGTCTTTTGTGATTTATTTAGACTTTCTATGCTTCGAATTAATAACCTTTCAAGCAATTTTACGTATATATTAATCAAAAACAAAAATTTCATTACATAATATATCCAGCAATAGTTTGAATATATAATTTAATTTCAAAAATAATTGCTTATAACATATTGGAATAATATGGAATTTAATCCAAATACTATACAATAATATGAATGAAAATAATAATTATTCTGAAACAAAATAATAAACTTGCTGACGAGTGGAAGATCATAATTATTTCAAGATGGATAAGAGAAAAATGGATAGACAATATGGAAAACTATTTTTCACTATGATTCATTAACTCGTTTTGGGGCATTTGAAGGCATTAAAAACCAGTTTCCGAACTGAGTTTATGATGTGATTATTACTTTTTGGAAACATATTGCACCATGTGGGAAAACAGGAATTCAACCAAAATGCAGGTAACTTGGGTGATTCTTCCACAAAAGTAAACTGTCCACTCAGAAATTGAATCCATGTGGATCGAAGTTCTAATGTTTCTTATTGGTGAAACAACGAAGAAGATTCAAATGAAATATGTGGCGCGCAATAAATATTCGTGGTAATTATGATAAAATAAACAGTTTTTTGGACTGCAAACGTCGTCAAATGATGAAAAAAAATAAAAGAATCGGGTTGCAATTAAAATCTTTTTGAATTTAAATTACGCAATTGAGTATAATTTCTCATTTAGGAAATCAAAAGAAAAATAATTCTGCACCAACCACGTTAATAGTTTAGTATTTTCATTTAATAATTCCTTGGTTTATATAATATTTCACAAAGTCTAATTTTAAAGTCTTATTTTTTATTTCAATAAATTTTTAATTTCGAATTTCAGTTTTCAGTATTTATAAAAGTCTCTTTACGACCTAAATTAACGTTAACTTTGTTTTTATTTTTCCATCAATTTTTCAATTTATAAAGGAAATAAAAATTGTTGCACATGTGGTAAGGTTTTAATGCAAGATTTTTCTTGCAACACAAAGTAAATTTGTTTCAATTTACTGTAAATGTTTAAAATATTTAATAATGTTACAAAATATTATTAATATTACTATTATCATTATTATTTTATTTGCTGTTCTCTGAAATACATATACGTTTTATTAAATTATAATGACGATTTGTTTGGTGTCTTTGTGATTTATTTAGAACTTTTCTATGTTTCGAAATTAAATAACATTTCCAAAGCATTTACGTATATAATATCAAATAAAAAATTTCATTACATAATATATCCACAATATTTGAATATATAAATTTAATTTTAAAAATATGCTATTACATATTGGATAATATGGAATTTATCAATACTATACAATTAAATATGAACGAAAATAATAATTATTCTGAAACAATTAATAACTTTGCTGACAGAGTGGAAGATTATTATTCAAGATGGATAAAGAGGAAAGATGGATAGACAATATGGAAACTATTTCACTATTGATTCAAGTAAATCGTTTTGGGCATTTTTGAGGCATTTAAAAACCAGTTTCCCGACTGAGTTATGGATGTGATTATACTTTTTTAGAAACAATTGCACCAATGTGGGAAAAACGATTCAACAAAAATGCAGGTACTGGGTGATTCTTCTCACAAAAGTAAACTCACTCGAATTGAATTCCATGTGGATCGAAGTTCTAATGTTTCTATGGTGAAACACGAATGAAGATTTCAAAATGAAATATGTGGGCGCTGCAATAAATATCTCGTGAATTATGATAAAATAACAGTTTGGAACAGCAAACTCGTCAATGATGAAACAAATAAAAGACATCGGGTTGTAATTAAAATCTCTTTTGAAATTTAAAATACGACAATTGAGTTTATTTCTCATTCAGAAAATCAAAAGAAAATATTCTGCAGCAAAACCAACGTTAATAGTTTAGTATTTTCAAATTTTAATAATTCCCTGTTTATATAATATTTCACAAGTCTAATTTTTTAAAAAGTCTTTATTTTTATTTCATTAAATTTTTGTTTTCGATTCCAGTTCAGTATTATAAAAGTCTCTTACGACTAAATTAAAGTTAACTTTGTTTATTTTTTTCATCAAATTTCAAATTTAATAACAGGGAATAATATTGTTGCCACAATGTGGTTTAAAAGGGTTTTTATGCAAGATTTCTTGCAACACAAAGTAATTTTGGTTTCAATTTACTGTATTGTTTAAATATAATAAATGTTACAAATTATATTAATATTAACTATTATCATTATTATTTTTATTTGCTGTTCTCCTGAAATACAATTACGTTTTATTATTATATGACGATTTGTTTGGTGTCCTTTGTGATTTATTTAGACTTTCTATGTTCGAATAATAACCATTTCAAGCAAATTTACCGTAATATATTAATCAAATAAAATTTCAATTACATAATATAATCCAGCATAGTTTGAATATATATTATTTCAAAAAAATATTGCTATTTACATATTGGATAAATATGGAATTTATCAAATACTATAACAATTAAATATAACGAAAATTAATTATTCTGAAACAAATAATAAACTTGTGACGAAGTGGAAGATATATTATTTCAAGATGGATACAAGAGAAAAGATGGTAGACAATATGAGAGACTATTTTCACTATTGATTCAGTTAAATCGTTTTGGGGCATTTTGAGGCATTTAAAACCAGTTTCCGAACTGAGTTATGGATGTGATTATTACTTTTTTAGGAAACATATTGCACCAATGTGGGAAAACGAATTCAACCAAAATGGAGGTACTTGGGTGATTTTTTCACAAAGTAACGTTCACTCAGAATTGAATTCCATGTGGATAGAAGTTCTAATGTTTCTTTATTGGTGAACAACGAATGAAGATTCAAATGAAATATGTGCGCCTGCAAATAAATATTCGTGGTAAATTATGATAAAATAACAGTTGGACTGCAAAACTCGTCAAATGATGAAACAAATAAAAGAATCGGGTTGCAATTAAAATCTCTTTTGAATTTAAATACGACAATTGAGTATATTTCTCATTCAGAAAATCAAAAGAAAAATAATTCTGCACCAAAACCAACGTTAATAGTTTAGTATTTTCATTTTAATAATTCCTTGTTTATATAATATTTCACAAAGTCTAATTTTTTAAAGTCTTTATTTTTATTTCATTAAATTTTGTTTCGATTTCAGTTTCAGTATTTATAAAAGTCTTTTACGACCTAAATTAAGTTAACTTTGTTTATTATTTTTGTCTTCAAATTTTCAATTTATAAAGGAAATAAATATTGGTGCACATGTGGTAAGGGTTTTAAATGCAAGATTTTTCTTGCAAACACAAAGTAATTTGGTTTCATTACGTATGGTTTTTAAATATTTAATAAAATGTTACAGAAATTATTTATATTACTATTATCATTATTATTTTTATTTGCTGTTTCATCTGAAATACAATTCGTTTTATTATTATAATGACGATTTGTTTTTGGTGTCTTTGTGATTTATTTAGACTTTCTATGTTCGAATTATCAACCATTTTCAAGCAATTTACGTATAATAATCAAATAAAAATTTCATTAGCATAATATATCCAGCAATAGTTTGAATATATAAATTTAAATATTTCAAAAATATTGCTATTGTACATATTGGATAAATATGGATTTAATCAAAGAATACTATACATTAATATGAACGAAAATAATAATTATCTGAAACAAATATAAACTTGCTGACGAGTGGAAGATATAATTATTTCAAGATGGATAAAGAGAAAAAGATGGATAGACATATGAAAACTATTTTCAACTATTGATTCGTTAAATCGTTTTGGGGCATTTTGAGGCATTAAAACCAGTTTCCCGAACTGAGTTATGGAATGTGATTATTACTTTTTTTAGGAAACATTTGCACCAATGTGGGAAACGAAATTCAACCAAAATGGAGTACTTGGGTGATTTCTTCTCAACACAAAAGTAAACGTCACTCAGAATTGAATTCCATGGGATCGAAGTTCCTTAAGTTTCTTATGGTGAAACAACGATGAAGATTCAAATGAATATGTGGGCGCTGCAATAAATATCGTGGAATTATGATAAAATAACAGTTTGGAACTGCAAACTCGTCAAAATGATGAAACAAATAAAAGAAATCGGGTTGCAATTAAAATCTTTTTGAATTTAATACGACAATTGAGTATTTTCTATTCATGAAAATCAAAGAAAAATAATTCTGCACCAAAACCAACGTTTAATAGTTTAAGTATTTTCATTTTAATAATTCTTGTTATATAATATTTCACAAAGTCTAATTTTTTAAAGTCTTTATTTTATTCATTAATTTTTGTTTCGATTTCCAGTTTCCAGTATTATAAAGTCTCTTTACGACTAAATTAAAGTTAATTTGTTATTATTTTTCTTCAAATTTTCAAATTATAACCAGGAAATAATATTGTTGCCACAATGTGGTAAGGGTTTTATGCCAGATTTTCTTGCAAACACAAAGTAATTTGGTCTTTCAATTACTGTATTGTTTAAATCTTTAATAATTGTTTACAAAATTATTATTAATTACTATTATCATTATTATTTTATTTGCTGTTCTCCTGAAATACCAGATTAGTTTTAATATTATAGACGATTTGTTTTTGGTGTCTTGTGATTAATTTAGACTTTTCTATGTTCGAATTAATAACCATTTTCAAAGCAATTTACGTATATAATAATCAAATAAAATTTCATTACATAATATATCCAGCAATAGTTTGAAATATATTAAATTTAATTTCAAAATATTGCTATTTACATATTGGATAATATGGAATTTATCAAATACTATACAATTAAATATGAACGAAAATAATAATTATTCTGAAACAAATAAATAAACTTGCTGACGAGTGGAAGATATATTATTCAAGATGATAAAGAGAAAAGATGATAGAACAATAATGAAAACTATTTTCACTATTGATTCAGTTAAAATCGTTTTGGGGCCTTTTGAGGCATTTAAAACCACTTCCCGAACTGAGTTTATGGATGTGATATTACTTTTTTAGGAAACATATTGCACCAATGTGGGGAAAACGAATTCAACCAAGGAGGTACTTGGGTGATTTCTTCTCACAAAAGTAAAACGTCACTCAGAATTGAATTCCAAGTGGATCGAAGTTCTAATGTTTCTTAGTGGTGAAACAACGAATGAAGGATTCAAATGAAATATGTGGCGCTGCAATAAATATTCGTGGTAATTAATGATAAAATAACAGTTTGGACTGCAAACTCGTCAAATGATGAAACAAATAAAAAGAATGGGTTGCAATTAAAATCTCTTTGAATAAATACGAACAATTGAGTATATTTCTTCATTCAGAAAATCAACAGAAAAAATAATTCTGCACCAAAACCAACGTTAATAGTTTAGTATTTTCATTTTAATAATCCTTGTTATATATATTTTCACAAAGTATATATTTTTTAAAGTCTTTATTTTTTATTTCATTAAATTTTTGTTTCGATTTCAGTTTCAGTATTTATAAAAGTCTCTTTACGACCTAAATTAAGTTAACTTTGTTTATTATTTTTCTTCAATAATTTTTCATTTATAACAGGAAATATATTGTTGCACATGTGGTAAGGGTTTATGCAGATTTTTCTTGGCAACACAAAGTAATTTGGTTTTCAATTACCTGTATTTGTTTTAAATATTTAATAAATGTACAAATTATTATTAATATACATATCATTATTATTTATTTGCTGTTCTCTGAATACAATTAACGTTTATTATTATATGACGATTGGTTTTGGGTGTCTTTGTGATTTATTTAAGACTTTTCTATGTTCGAATTAATAACCATTTTCAAGCAATTTAACGTATATTAATAATCAAATAAAATTTCATTACATAAATATATCCAAGCAATAGTTTGAATATATAAATTTAATTTTAAAAATATTGCTATTTACATATTGGATAATATGGAATTTATCAAATACTATAATTAATATGAACGAAAAAATAATTAATTCTGAAACAATAATAAACTTGCTGACGGAGTGGAAGAAGATATATTAATTTCAAGATGGATAAGAGGAAAGATGGATAGACAAATGGAATCTATTTTCACTATTGATTCAGTTAAATCGTTGGGCATTTTGAGCATTTAAAACCAAGTTTCCGAACTGAGTTATGGATGTGATTATTACTTTTTTAGGGAACCATATTGCACCAATGTGGGAAAAACAAATTTCAACCAAATGGAGGTACTTGGTGATTTCTCTTCTCACAAAAGTATAACGTCACTCAGAATTGAATTCCATGTGGATCGAAAGTTCTAATGTTTCTTATTGGTGAAACACGAAATGAAAAAATCAATGAAATATGTGGCGCATGCAATAAATAATCGTGGTAATTAATGAATAAAATAACAGTTTGGACAGCAAACATCAAATGAGAAACAATAAAGAATCGGGGTTGTAATTAAAATCTCATTTTGTTAAAATACGACAAATTGAGTATATTTCTATTCAGAAAATCAAAGAAAAATAAATTCTGCACAAAACCACGTTTAAGTTAGTATTTTCATTTAATAATTCCTTGTTTAATAATATTTCCAAAGTCTAATTTTTTAAAGTCTTTATTTTATTTCATTAAATTTTTTGTTTCCGATTCAGTTTCAGTAATTTATAAAAGTCTCTTTACGACTAAATTAAGTTAACTTTGTTTATTATTTTTCCTTCAAATTTTCAATTAATAAACAGAAAAAATATTGTTGCACAATGTGGTAAGGGTTTTAGCAGATTTTTCTTGACACAAAGTAATTTGGTTTCAATTACTGTATTGTTTAAATATTTAATAAATGTTACAAAATTATTATTAATATTACTATATCATTATTATTTTTATTTGCTGTTCTCTAATACAATTACGTTTTATTATTATATGACGATTTGTTTTTTTGTGTCTTTGTGGATTTTATTTAGCTTTTCTATGTTCGAATTAATAACGCATTTCAAAGCAATTTACGTATATATTAAATCAAATTAAAATTTCATTAACAATAATTATATCCAGCAATAGTTTGAATATATAAATTTAATTTCAAAAAATATTGCTATTACATATTGGATAAATGGAATTAATCAAATACTTACAATTAATATGAACGAAAATATATTATTCTGAAACAATAATACTTGCTGACGAGTGAAGAATATTATTTCAAGAATGGAAAAGAGAAAAGATGGATAGACCAATATGAAAACTATTTTCACTATTGATTCAGTTAAATCGTTTTGGGGCATTTTGAGGCATTTAAAACCAGTTTCCGAACTGAGTTATGGATGTGATTATTACTTTTTTAGGAAACATATTGCACCAATGTGGGAAAACGAATTCAACCAAAATGGAGGTACTTGGTGATCTTCTCACAAAAGTAACGTCACTCAGAATTGAATTCCATGTGGATCGAAGTTCTAATGTTTTCTTTATTGGTGAAACACGAAGAAGATTCACATGAAAATGTGGCGCTGCAATAAATATTCGGGTAATTATGATAAAATAACAGTGGACTGCAAACTCGTCAAATGATTGAAACCAAATAAAAGAATCGGGTTGCAATTAAAATCTCTTTTGAATTTAAATACGACAATTGAGTATATTTCTCATTCAGAAAATCAAAAGAAAAATAATTCTGCACCAAAACCAACGTTAATCAGTTAGTATTTCCATTTTAAAAATTTCCTGTTTATATTAATATTTCTACAAAGTCTAATTTTTTAAAAGTCTTTATTTTTATTTCATTAATTTTTTTGTTTGAATTTCAGTTTCCAGTATTTATAAAAGTCTCTTTACGACCTAAATTAAGTTTAAACTTTTGTTTTATTATTTTCTTCAATTTTCAATTTTATAACAGGAAATAATATTGTTGCACAATGTGGTAGGGTTTTATGCAAGATTTTTTCTTGCAACAACCAAAGTATTTTGGTTTCAAATTACTGTATTGTTAAATATTTAATAAAATGTTACAAAATATATTAATAATTACTATTATCATATATTTTTATTTTTTGCTGTTCTCTGAAATACAAATTACGTTTTATTATTATATGACGATTTGTTTTGGTTTCTTTGTGATTTATTTAACTTTCTATGTTCGAATTAATAACCATTTTCAAGCCAATTACGTATATATAATCAAAATAAATTTCATTAACATAATATATCCAGCAATAGTTTGAATATAAATTAATTTAAAAAATATTGCTATTTACATATTGGATAAATGGAATTTATATAATACTATACAATTAAATATGAACGAAAATAATAATTATTCTGAACATTAATAAACCTTGCTGAACGAGTGGAAAGAATATATTTTTCAAGGATGGATAAAGAGGAAAGATGGACTAGACATATTGGAAACTATTTCCACTATTGATTCAGTTAAATCGTTTGGGGCATTTTGAAAGGCATTTAAGAACCAGTTTCCGAAACTGAGTGATGGGATGTGATATTACTTTTTTAGGAAACATATTGCACCAATGTGGGAAAACGAATTCACCAAAATGGAGGTTACTTGGTGATTTCTCTCACAAAAGTAAACGTCCACTCAGAATATTGATTCCCATGTGACGAAGTTCCTAATGTTTCTTATTGGTGAAACAACGAATGAAGATAAATGAAAATAGTGGCCTGCATAAATATTCGTGGTAATTTGATAAAAAACAGCTTTGGACAGCAACTCGTCCAAATGATGAAACAAATAAAGAATAAGGGTTGTAATAAAATCTCTTTTGAATTTTAAATACGACAATTGAGTATATTTTTCTCATTCAGAAAAATCAAAAAGAAAATAATTCTGCACCAAAACCAACGTTAATAGTTTAGTATTTTCATTTTAATAATTCCTTGTTTTATATAATTTTCACTAAAGTCTATTTTTAAAAGTCTTTATTTTTATTTCATTAAATTTTTGTTTTTTACCCGAAAATTTTTTTCCCCCAAGTTTTCGTATTTATAAAAGTCTCTTTACGACCTAAATTAAGTTAACTTTGTTTATTATTTTTCATCAAATTTTCAATTTATAACAGGAAATAATATTGTTGCACAATGTGGTAAGGGTTTTATGCAAGATTTCTGCAAGCACAAAGTAATTTGGTTTCAATTACTGTATTTTAAATATTAATAAATGTTACAAATTATTATTAATTAACTATATCATTATTATTTTTTATTTGCTTTCTCTGAAATACAATTCGTTTTTTATTATTATATGGACGATTTGTTTTTGGTGTCTTTGTGATTTTTTAGACTTTTCTATGTTGAAATAACCATTTTCCAAGCAATTTACGTATTATTATCAAATAAAAATTTCATTACATAATATATCCAGCAATAGTTTGAATATATGAATTTAATTTTAAAAATATTGCTATTTACATATTGGATAATATGGAATTTATCAAATACTATACAATTAAATATGAACGAAAATAATAATTATTCTGAAACAAATAATAAACTTTGCTGACGAAGTGGAAATATAATTTTCCAAGATGGATAAGAGAAAGATGGATAGAAATATGAAAAACTAATTTTCACTATTGATTCAGTTAAATCGTTTTGGGGCATTTTGAGGCATTAAAAACCAGTTTCCGAACTGAAGTTATGGAAATGTGATTATTATTTTCTTTTAGAAAACATATTGCACCAATGTGGGAAAACGAATTCAACCAAAATCGGAGGTATTGGGTGAATTTCTTCTCATCAAAAGTAAACGTCACTCAGATGAATTCCATGTGGATCGAAGTTCTATGTTTCTTATTGGTGAAAAACAACGAATGAAGATTCAAATGAAATATGGTGGCGCTGCAATAAATATCGTGGTAATTATGAATAAAATAACGTTTGGACTGCAAACTCGTCAAATTGATGAAACAAATAAAAGAATCGTTGCAATTAAAATCTCTTTGAATTTAAATACGACAATTGCAGGTATTTCTCATTCAGAAAATCAAAAAGAAAATATTTTGCACCAAACCAACGTTAATAAGTTAGTATTTTCATTTTAATAATTCCTTGTTTAATATAATAATTTCACAAAGTCAATTTTTTAAAGTCTTTATTTTATTTCATTAAATTTTTTGTTTCGATTTCAGTTTCAGTATTTATAAAAGTCTCTTTAACGACCTACAATTAAGTTAACTTTGTTTATTATTTTTCTCAAATTTTCAATTTATAACAGGAAAATAATATGTTGCACAATGTGGTAAGGGTTTATGCAGATTTTTCTTGCAGACAACAAAAGTAATTGGTTTAATTACTGTATTTGTTTAAATATTTAATAAATGTTACAAAATTATTATTAATATTACCATTATCATTATTATTTTATTTTGCCCTGTTCTCTGAAATACAATTAGTTTTATTATTATATGACGATTTGTTTTTGGTGTCCTTGTGATTATTTAGAACTTTTCTATGTTCGATTAATAACCATTTTCAAGCAATTTTTTAACGTATATATTAACAAAATAAAAATTTTCATTACAATAAATATCAGCAATAGTTTGAATATATAAATTTATTTCAAAAATATTGCTATTTACATATTGGATAATATGGAATTTTCAAATACTATACATTTAAATATGAAGAAAATAATATTTATTCTGAAACAAATAATAAACTTGCTGACGAGTGGAAGATATATTATTTCAAGATGGATAAAAGAGAAAAGATGGATAGACAATATGAAAACTATTTTCACTATTGATTCAGTTAAATCGTTTTGGGGCATTTTGAGGCATTTAAAAACCAGTTTTCCGAACTGAGTTATGGATGTGATTATTACTTTTTTAGGAAACATATTGCACCAATGTGGAAACGAATTCAACCAAAAATGGAGGTACTTGGGTGATTTCTTCTCACAAAAGTAAACGTCACTCAGAATTGAATTCCATGTGGATCGAAGTTCTAATGTTTCTTATTGGTGAAACAACGAATGAAGATTCAAATGAAATATGTGGCGCTGCAATAAATATTCGTGGTAATTATGATAAAATAACAGTTTGGACTGCAAACTCGTCAAATGATGAAACAAATAAAAGAATCGGGTTGCAATTAAAATCTCTTTTGAATTTAAATACGACAATTGAGTATATTTCTCATTCAGAAAATCAAAAGAAAAATAATTCTGCACCAAAACCAACGTTAATAGTTTAGTATTTTCATTTTAATAATTCCTTGTTTATATAATATTTCACAAAGTCTAATTTTTTAAAGTCTTTATTTTTATTTCATTAAATTTTTGTTTCGATTTCAGTTTCAGTATTTATAAAAGTCTCTTTACGACCTAAATTAAGTTAACTTTGTTTATTATTTTTCTTCAAATTTTCAATTTATAACAGGAAATAATATTGTTGCACAATGTGGTAAGGGTTTTATGCAAGATTTTTCTTGCAACACAAAGTAATTTGGTTTCAATTACTGTATTGTTTAAATATTTAATAAATGTTACAAAATTATTATTAATATTACTATTATCATTATTATTTTTATTTGCTGTTCTCTGAAATACAATTACGTTTTATTATTATATGACGATTTGTTTTGGTGTCTTTGTGATTTATTTAGACTTTTCTATGTTCGAATTAATAACCATTTTCAAGCAATTTACGTATATATTAATCAAATAAAATTTCATTACATAATATATCCAGCAATAGTTTGAATATATAAATTTAATTTCAAAAATATTGCTATTTACATATTGGATAATATGGAATTTATCAAATACTATACAATTAAATATGAACGAAAATAATAATTATTCTGAAACAAATAATAAACTTGCTGACGAGTGGAAGATATATTATTTCAAGATGGATAAAGAGAAAAGATGGATAGACAATATGAAAACTATTTTCACTATTGATTCAGTTAAATCGTTTTGGGGCATTTTGAGGCATTTAAAACCAGTTTCCGAACTGAGTTATGGATGTGATTATTACTTTTTTAGGAAACATATTGCACCAATGTGGGAAAACGAATTCAACCAAAATGGAGGTACTTGGGTGATTTCTTCTCACAAAAGTAAACGTCACTCAGAATTGAATTCCATGTGGATCGAAGTTCTAATGTTTCTTATTGGTGAAACAACGAATGAAGATTCAAATGAAATATGTGGCGCTGCAATAAATATTCGTGGTAATTATGATAAAATAACAGTTTGGACTGCAAACTCGTCAAAATGATGAAACAAATAAAAGAATCGGGTTGCAATTAAAATCTCTTTTGAATTTAAATACGACAATTGAGTATATTTCTCATTCAGAAAATCAAAAGAAAAATAATTCTGCACCAAAACCAACGTTAATAGTTTAGTATTTTCATTTTAATAATTCCTTGTTTATATAATATTTCACAAAGTCTAATTTTTTAAAGTCTTTATTTTTATTTCATTAAATTTTTGTTTCGATTTCAGTTTCAGTATTTATAAAAGTCTCTTTACGACCTAATTAAGTTAACTTTGTTTATTATTTTTCTTCAATTTTCAATTTATAACAGGAAATAATATTGTTGCACAATGTGGTAAGGGTTTTATGCAAGATTTTTCTTGCAACACAAAGTAATTTGGTTTCAATTACTGTATTGTTTAAATATTTAATAAATGTTACAAAATTATTATTAATATTACTATTATCATTATTATTTTTATTTGCTGTTCTCTGAAATACAATTACGTTTTATTATTATATGACGATTTGTTTTGGTGTCTTTGTGATTTATTTAGACTTTTCTATGTTCGAATTAATAACCATTTTCAAGCAATTTACGTATATAATAATCAAATAAAATTTCATTACATAATATATCCAGCAATAGTTTGAATATATAAATTTAATTTTAAAAATATTGCTATTTACATATTGGATAATATGGAATTTATCAAATACTATACAATTAAATATGAACGAAAATAATAATTATTCTGAAACAATTAATAAACTTGCTGACGAGTGGAAGATATATTATTTCAAGATGGATAAAGAGGAAAGATGGATAGACAATATGAAAACTATTTTCACTATTGATTCAGTTAAATCGTTTTGGGGCATTTTGAGGCATTTAAAACCAGTTTCCGAACTGAGTTATGGATGTGATTATTACTTTTTTAGGAAACATATTGCACCAATGTGGGAAAACGAATTCAACCAAAATGGAGGTACTTGGGTGATTTCTTCTCACAAAAGTAAACGTCACTCAGAATTGAATTCCATGTGGATCGAAGTTCTAATGTTTCTTATTGGTGAAACAACGAATGAAGAATCAAATGAAATATGTGGCGCTGCAATAAATATTCGTGGTAATTATGATAAAATAACAGTTTGGACTGCAAACTCGTCAAATGATGAAACAAATAAAAGAATCGGGTTGCAATTAAAATCTCTTTTGAATTTAAATACGACAATTGAGTATATTTCTCATTCAGAAAATCAAAAGAAAAATAATTCTGCACCAAAACCAACGTTAATAGTTTAGTATTTTCATTTTAATAATTCCTTGTTTATATAATATTTCACAAAGTCTAATTTTTTAAAGTCTTTATTTTTATTTCATTAAATTTTTGTTTCGATTTCAGTTTCAGTATTTATAAAAGTCTCTTTACGACCTAAATTAAGTTAACTTTGTTTATTATTTTTCATCAAATTTTCAATTTATAACAGGAAATAATATTGTTGCACAATGTGGTAAGGGTTTTATGCAAGATTTTTCTTGCAACACAAAGTAATTTGGTTTCAATTACTGTATTGTTTAAATATTTAATAAATGTTACAAAATTATTATTAATATTACTATTATCATTATTATTTTTATTTGCTGTTCTCTGAAATACAATTACGTTTTATTATTATATGACGATTTGTTTTGGTGTCTTTGTGATTTATTTAGACTTTTCTATGTTCGAATTAATAACCATTTTCAAGCAATTTACGTATATATTAATCAAATAAAAATTTCATTACATAATATATCCAGCAATAGTTTGAATATATAAATTTAATTTCAAAAATATTGCTATTTACATATTGGATAATATGGAATTTATCAAATACTATACAATTAAATATGAACGAAAATAATAATTATTCTGAAACAATTAATAAACTTGCTGACGAGTGGAAGATATATTATTTCAAGATGGATAGACAATATATAAAACTATTTTCACTATTGATTCAGTTAAATCGTTTTGGGGCATTTTGAGGCATTTAAAACCAGTTTCCGAACTGAGTTATGGATGTGATTATTACTTTTTTAGGAAACATATTGCACCAATGTGGGAAAACGAATTCAACCAAAATGGAGGTACTTGGGTGATTTCTTCTCACAAAAGTAAACGTCACTCAGAATTGAATTCCATGTGGATCGAAGTTCTAATGTTTCTTATTGGTGAAACAACGAATGAAGATTCAAATGAAATATGTGGCGCTGCAATAAATATTCGTGGTAATTATGATAAAATAACAGTTTGGACTGCAAACTCGTCAAATGATGAAACAAATAAAAGAATCGGGTTGCAATTAAAATCTCTTTTGAATTTAAATACGACAATTGAGTATATTTCTCATTCAGAAAATCAAAAGAAAAATAATTCTGCACCAAAACCAACGTTAATAGTTTAGTATTTTCATTTTAATAATTCCTTGTTTATATAATATTTCACAAAGTCTAATTTTTTAAAGTCTTTATTTTTATTTCATTAAATTTTTGTTTCGATTTCAGTTTCAGTATTTATAAAAGTCTCTTTAGGACCTAAATTAAGTTAACTTTGTTTATTATTTTTCATCAAATTTTCAATTTATAACAGGAAATAATATTGTTGCACAATGTGGTAAGGGTTTTATGCAAGATTTTTCTTGCAACACAAAGTAATTTGGTTTCAATTACTGTATTGTTTAAATATTAATTAAATGTTACAAAATTATTATTAATATTACTATTATCATTATTATTTTTATTTGCTGTTCTCTGAAATACAATTACGTTTTATTATTATATGACGATTTGTTTTGGTGTCTTTGTGATTTATTTAGACTTTTCTATGTTCGAATTAATAACCATTTTCAAGCAATTTACGTATATAATAATCAAATAAAATTTCATTACATAATATATCCAGCAATAGTTTGAATATATAAATTTAATTTTAAAAATATTGCTATTTACATATTGGATAATATGGAATTTATCAAATACTATACAATTAAATATGAACGAAAATAATAATTATTCTGAAACAATTAATAAACTTGCTGACGAGTGGAAGATATATTATTTCAAGATGGATAAAGAGGAAAGATGGATAGACAATATGGAAACTATTTTCACTATTGATTCAGTTAAATCGTTTTGGGGCATTTTGAGGCATTTAAAACCAGTTTCCGAACTGAGTTATGGATGTGATTATTACTTTTTTAGGAAACATATTGCACCAATGTGGGAAAACGAATTCAACCAAAATGGAGGTACTTGGGTGATTTCTTCTCACAAAAGTAAACGTCACTCAGAATTGAATTCCATGTGGATCGAAGTTCTAATGTTTCTTATTGGTGAAACAACGAATGAAGATTCAAATGAAATATGTGGCGCTGCAATAAATGTTCGTGGTAATTATGATAAAATAACAGTTTGGACTGCAAACTCGTCAAATGATGAAACAAATAAAAGAATCGGGTTGCAATTAAAATCTCTTTTGAATTTAAATACGACAATTGAGTATATTTCTCATTCAGAAAATCAAAAGAAAAATAATTCTGCACCAAAACCAACGTTAATAGTTTAGTATTTTCATTTTAATAATTCCTTGTTTATATAATATTTCACAAAGTCTAATTTTTTAAAGTCTTTATTTTTATTTCATTAAATTTTTGTTTCGATTTCAGTTTCAGTATTTATAAAAGTCTCTTTACGACCTAAATTAAGTTAACTTTGTTTATTATTTTTCATCAAATTTTCAATTTATAACAGGAAATAATATTGTTGCACAATGTGGTAAGGGTTTTATGCAAGATTTTTCTTGCAACACAAAGTAATTTGGTTTCAATTACTGTATTGTTTAAATATTTAATAAATGTTACAAAATTATTATTAATATTACTATTATCATTATTATTTTTATTTGCTGTTCTCTGAAATACAATTACGTTTTATTATTATATGACGATTTGTTTTGGTGTCTTTGTGATTTATTTAGACTTTTCTATGTTCGAATTAATAACCATTTTCAAGCAATTTACGTATATATTAATCAAATAAAATTTCATTACATAATATATCCAGCAATAGTTTGAATATATAAATTTAATTTTAAAAATATTGCTATTTACATATTGGATAATATGGAATTTATCAAATACTATACAATTAAATATGAACGAAAATAATAATTATTCTGAAACAATTAATAAACTTGCTGACGAGTGGAAGATATATTATTTCAAGATGGATAAAGAGAAAAGATGGATAGACAATATGAAAACTATTTTCACTATTGATTCAGTTAAATCGTTTTGGGGCATTTTGAGGCATTTAAAACCAGTTTCCGAACTGAGTTATGGATGTGATTATTACTTTTTTAGGAAACATATTGCACCAATGTGGGAAAACGAATTCAACCAAAATGGAGGTACTTGGGTGATTTCTTCTCACAAAAGTAAACGTCACTCAGAATTGAATTCCATGTGGATCGAAGTTCTAATGTTTCTTATTGGTGAAACAACGAATGAAGAATCAAATGAAATATGTGGCGCTGCAATAAATGTTCGTGGTAATTATGATAAAATAACAGTTTGGACTGCAAACTCGTCAAATGATGAAACAAATAAAAGAATCGGGTTGCAATTAAAATCTCTTTTGAATTTAAATACGACAATTGAGTATATTTCTCATTCAGAAAATCAAAAGAAAAATAATTCTGCACCAAAACCAACGTTAATAGTTTAGTATTTTCATTTTAATAATTCCTTGTTTATATAATATTTCACAAAGTCTAATTTTTTAAAGTCTTTATTTTTATTTCATTAAATTTTTGTTTCGATTTCAGTTTCAGTATTTATAAAAGTCTCTTTACGACCTAAATTAAGTTAACTTTGTTTATTATTTTTCATCAAATTTTCAATTTATAACAGGAAATAATATTGTTGCACAATGTGGTAAGGGTTTTATGCAAGATTTTTCTTGCAACACAAAGTAATTTGGTTTCAATTACTGTATTACTGTATTACTGTCTAATTTTTTAAAGTCTTTATTTTTATTTCATTAAATTTTTGTTTCGATTTCAGTTTCAGTATTTATAAAAGTCTCTTTACGACCTAAATTAAGTTAACTTTGTTTATTATTTTTCATCAAATTTTCAATTTATAACAGGAAATAATATTGTTGCACAATGTGGTAAGGGTTTTATGCAAGATTTTTCTTGCAACACAAAGTAATTTGGTTTCAATTACTGTATTGTTTAAATATTTAATAAATGTTACAAAATTATTATTAATATTACTATTATCATTATTATTTTTATTTGCTGTTCTCTGAAATACAATTACGTTTTATTATTATATGACGATTTGTTTTGGTGTCTTTGTGATTTATTTAGACTTTTCTATGTTCGAATTAATAACCATTTTCAAGCAATTTACGTATATAATAATCAAATAAAAATTTCATTACATAATATATCCAGCAATAGTTTGAATATATAAATTTAATTTTAAAAATATTGCTATTTACATATTGGATAATATGGAATTTATCAAATACTATACAATTAAATATGAACGAAAATAATAATTATTCTGAAACAATTAATAAACTTGCTGACGAGTGGAAGATATATTATTTCAA
The DNA here is from genome assembly GCA_022537955.1 of Schmidtea mediterranea. Taxonomy (NCBI): domain Eukaryota; kingdom Metazoa; phylum Platyhelminthes; order Tricladida; family Dugesiidae; genus Schmidtea; species Schmidtea mediterranea. The sequence continues at coordinate 90,227,060 of CM039680.1, forward strand.
GATGGATAGACAATATGAAAACTATTTTCACTATTGATTCAGTTAAATCGTTTTGGGGCATTTTGAGGCATTTAAAACCAGTTTCCGAACTGAGTTATGGATGTGATTATTACTTTTTTAGGAAACATATTGCACCAATGTGGGAAAACGAATTCAACCAAAATGGAGGTACTTGGGTGATTTCTTCTCACAAAAGTAAACGTCACTCAGAATTGAATTCCATGTGGATCGAAGTTCTAATGTTTCTTATTGGTGAAACAACGAATGAAGATTCAAATGAAATATGTGGCGCTGCAATAAATATTCGTGGTAATTATGATAAAATAACAGTTTGGACTGCAAACTCGTCAAATGATGAAACAAATAAAAGAATCGGGTTGCAATTAAAATCTCTTTTGAATTTAAATACGACAATTGAGTATATTTCTCATTCAGAAAATCAAAAGAAAAATAATTCTGCACCAAAACCAACGTTAATAGTTTAGTATTTTCATTTTAATAATTCCTTGTTTATATAATATTTCACAAAGTCTAATTTTTTAAAGTCTTTATTTTTATTTCATTAAATTTTTGTTTCGATTTCAGTTTCAGTATTTATAAAAGTCTCTTTACGACCTAAATTAAGTTAACTTTGTTTATTATTTTTCATCAAATTTTCAATTTATAACAGGAAATAATATTGTTGCACAATGTGGTAAGGGTTTTATGCAAGATTTTTCTTGCAACACAAAGTAATTTGGTTTCAATTACTGTATTGTTTAAATATTTAATAAATGTTACAAAATTATTATTAATATTACTATTATCATTATTATTTTTATTTGCTGTTCTCTGAAATACAATTACGTTTTATTATTATATGACGATTTGTTTTGGTGTCTTTGTGATTTATTTAGACTTTTCTATGTTCGAATTAATAACCATTTTCAAGCAATTTACGTATATAATAATCAAATAAAAATTTCATTACATAATATATCCAGCAATAGTTTGAATATATAAATTTAATTTTAAAAATATTGCTATTTACATATTGGATAATATGGAATTTATCAAATACTATACAATTAAATATGAACGAAAATAATAATTATTCTGAAACAATTAATAAACTTGCTGACGAGTGGAAGATATATTATTTCAAGATGGATAGACAATATGAAAACTATTTTCACTATTGATTCAGTTAAATCGTTTTGGGGCATTTTGAGGCATTTAAAACCAGTTTCCGAACTGAGTTATGGATGTGATTATTACTTTTTTAGGAAACATATTGCACCAATGTGGGAAAACGAATTCAACCAAAATGGAGGTACTTGGGTGATTTCTTCTCACAAAAGTAAACGTCACTCAGAATTGAATTCCATGTGGATCGAAGTTCTAATGTTTCTTATTGGTGAAACAACGAATGAAGATTCAAATGAAATATGTGGCGCTGCAATAAATATTCGTGGTAATTATGATAAAATAACAGTTTGGACTGCAAACTCGTCAAATGATGAAACAAATAAAAGAATCGGGTTGCAATTAAAATCTCTTTTGAATTTAAATACGACAATTGAGTATATTTCTCATTCAGAAAATCAAAAGAAAAATAATTCTGCACCAAAACCAACGTTAATAGTTTAGTATTTTCATTTTAATAATTCCTTGTTTATATAATATTTCACAAAGTCTAATTTTTTAAAGTCTTTATTTTTATTTCATTAAATTTTTGTTTCGATTTCAGTTTCAGTATTTAAAAAAGTCTCTTTACGACCTAAATTAAGTTAACTTTGTTTATTATTTTTCATCAAATTTTCAATTTATAACAGGAAATAATTTTGTTTCACAATGTGGTAAGGGTTTTATGCAAGATCTTTCTTGCAACACAAAGTAATTATGTTTCAATTACTGTATTGTTTAAATATCTAATAAATGTTACAAAATTATTATTAATATTACTATTATCATTATTATTTTTATTTGCTGTTCTCTGAAATACAATTACGTTTTATTATTTAATTGTGAATAAATGTGCATGAATTATCTGACGATTTGTTTTGGTGTCTTTGTGATTTATTTAGACTTTTCTATGTTCGAATTAATAACCATTTTCAAGCAATTTACGTATATATTAATCAAATAAAAATTTCATTACATAATATATCCAGTAATAGTTTGAATATATAAATTTAATTTCAAAAATATTGCTATTTACATATTGGATAATATGGAATTTATCAAATACTATACAATTAAATATGAACGAAAATAATAATTATTCTGAAACAATTAATAAACTTGCTGACGAGTGGAAGATATATTATTTCAAGATGGATAAAGAGAAAAGATGGATAGACAATATGAAAACTATTTTCACTATTGATTCAGTTAAATCGTTTTGGGGCATTTTGAGGCATTTAAAACCAGTTTCCGAACTGAGTTATGGATGTGATTATTACTTTTTTAGGAAACATATTGCACCAATGTGGGAAAACGAATTCAACCAAAATGGAGGTACTTGGGTGATTTCTTCTCACAAAAGTAAACGTCACTCAGAATTGAATTCCATGTGGATCGAAGTTCTAATGTTTCTTATTGGTGAAACAACGAATGAAGATTCAAATGAAATATGTGGCGCTGCAATAAATATTCGTGGTAATTATGATAAAATAACAGTTTGGACTGCAAACTCGTCAAATGATGAAACAAATACAAGAATCGGGTTGCAATTAAAATCTCTTTTGAATTTAAATACGACAATTGAGTATATTTCTCATTCAGAAAATCAAAAGAAAAATAATTCTGCACCAAAACCAACGTTAATAGTTTAGTATTTTCATTTTAATAATTCCTTGTTTATATAATATTTCACAAAGTCTAATTTTTTAAAGTCTTTATTTTTATTTCATTAAATTTTTGTTTCGATTTCAGTTTCAGTATTTATAAAAGTCTCTTTACGACCTAAATTAAGTTAACTTTGTTTATTATTTTTCATCAAATTTTCAATTTATAACAGGAAATAATTTTGTTTCACAATGTGTTAAGGGTTTTATGCAAGATTTATCTTGCAACACAAAGTAATTTGGTTTCAATTACTGTATTGTTTAAATATTTAATAAATGTTACAAAATTATTATTAATATTACTATTATCATTATTATTTTTATTTGCTGTTCTCTGAAATACAATTACGTTTTATTATTTAATTGTTAATAAATGTGCACGAATTATCTGACGGTTTGTTTTGGTGTCTTTTTGATTTATTTAGACTTTTCTATGTTCGAATTAATAACCATTTTCAAGCAATTTACGTATATATTAATCAAATAAAAATTTCATTACATAATATATCCAGCAATAGTTTGAATATATAAATTTAATTTTAAAAATATTGCTATTTACATATTGGATAATATGGAATTTATCAAATACTATACAATTAAATATGAACGAAAATAATAATTATTCTGAAACAATTAATAAACTTGCTGACGAGTGGAAGATATATTATTTCAAGATGGATAAAGAGAAAAGATGGATAGACAATATGAAAACTATTTTCACTATTGATTCAGTTAAATCGTTTTGGGGCATTTTGAGGCATTTAAAACCAGTTTCCGAACTGAGTTATGGATGTGATTATTACTTTTTTAGGAAACATATTGCACCAATGTGGGAAAACGAATTCAACCAAAATGGAGGTACTTGGGTGATTTCTTCTCACAAAAGTAAACGTCACTCAGAATTGAATTCCATGTGGATCGAAGTTCTAATGTTTCTTATTGGTGAAACAACGAATGAAGATTCAAATGAAATATGTGGCGCTGCAATAAATATTCGTGGTAATTATGATAAAATAACAGTTTGGACTGCAAACTCGTCAAATGATGAAACAAATAAAAGAATCGGGTTGCAATTAAAATCTCTTTTGAATTTAAATACGACAATTGAGTATATTTCTCATTCAGAAAATCAAAAGAAAAATAATTCTGCACCAAAACCAACGTTAATAGTTTAGTATTTTCATTTTAATAATTCCTTGTTTATATAATATTTCACAAAGTCTAATTTTTTAAAGTCTTTATTTTTATTTCATTAAATTTTTGTTTCGATTTCAGTTTCAGTATTTATAAAAGTCTCTTTACGACCTAAATTAAGTTAACTTTGTTTATTATTTTTCATCAAATTTTCAATTTATAACAGGAAATAATTTTGTTTCACAATGTGTTAAGGGTTTTATGCAAGTTTTTTCTTACAACACAAAGTAATTTGGTTTTAATTACTGTATTGTTTAAATATTTAATAAATGTTTCAAAATTATTATTGTAAATTATTGTTGTGACGAACAAAGTTTTGTTGATATATCTCAATGGTGAGGGATTTTTCGCTATCTTTTGTCTGAGCGCGGGATGTCTTTTCACGTTTTTTCTTTAGATCTCAATTGATACTTAGTGTCCTCTGTAACTGGAATTCGTAGCGTTTGATATAAAAATACCACTCTCACCTTATGTCCTTTTCCGACTGTTTGTCCTTTCAATAATCTCCTAGTTTTTAGATCAAGAGAAATTCCTTGTAGTTGTTCCATCACATCCATACCATTTAAACATCCATCAGGACTATTTCTCATCACTGACACATAATGCACTAATTCATGATCACCAACAATTAATTTAGCTTTTAATTTTCCAACTATACTTTAAACATTGTGCGACATAGACCTTATTACTTTACTTGTTGGTTTCATCTTTGATTTCTCTTCCATTGTCAACAAATCATCTGATACTATAGTATTACTGGAACCTGAATCTAATAAAGCTTCCACTTTTCTTCCATTGAATAGAATGTTTATTCGAGGCTGTTTGCCTTTATTTCCTAACGTCATCATTGCATAACTGCATGGTAATCCGAGCATGTTTTTCCGTTTAATTTCAGCACTCGTGGGTTCAATGTTATCTAATTCAAATTGAATATGTTCTACCGGTTTCATTTCCTTCAATTTTTCAGTTGGATACTTTGGTGCCGTTGGCAAAAACGTTGGTATATACCACTTTGAAAGCGTTTTAATTCCGCTAAGTTTTGGCATAGGTTCTAATAAAAATTGTAGCTCTGGCTTTTTCTCACTCTTCATAATTCCTTTTTGAAAATATTTTTGTTCCTTTTTATCATCATCGATGTCATCATTATTATCGTTATTGTGATCACTTGCTGCACATAGAGACACTTCACTTTTTTGATCGGTTTTCAGTATTGCTCTCACACTTGCCATTTCTCTATATTGATGATGAGTAATGAAAAATCTCGCTAAAAGTGGAAAACAGCCAATAATTATTTTCCATGACCATCCGGATATTACGTATATTCTATGAGCCGATAATATTTGCGACATTATTACTTTTATTGTTAAAATTACAACATAGAATCCAATTAATCCTGCGCATGCTTGTCCTAAAAACATAAATTTCCCCCAGATCTTTTTCATCGTTTTATATGTTGCCTTTCTAAAGTGATCTGGTGTTAGAAGGTATTCATAATTGACTTTACCTTCCCCGTTAGGCAAAATTGTATCAATCATTTCTGAGATTACACGTTCCTTTTTAGACGGAAATAACAAATTTCTTTGAGCTTCTTCGATATCCTCGCTTGCATAGAAACCCATTTGTGCCATTTTATTTAGGGATGTAAAATTTACTAGATATTCTAGATTTGTTAATTCTAATTTATCCGGAGTTCTCACTCCTCGGTAATCGGGTAATGCAATCCATGAATCCTGTTCTAAGCGATACAACGGAGCAAGTAATCTATTGCATTGAAGAATTTTTGACTTAGTATGGTCGTCCAGTAATATTCTTGTTATGGGTTCCATAAATCGCATTTTTCCGTTTATACTCACCGGCAATTTATTTGTACATTTTTCGTATTTCATAATTTTTACTGTAACTGCTTTACATTTGTAGCTATATAGGGCCTCTCCGAAGATTCTGGCAAATACACTATTTTCTTATATTAGCATGGGTGCTACTAAGTTTGGATTTGTAATGGCCATTGCCATCCTGTTTCTAAGTATTTCTTTATTCAATTTGCAATCATTTAGAATCATTTCCCGATATATGTTCTCCATGATGTTTTGACTAAAATGGTACAAATAATCAATTTTATTGTTAAAATAGTGAGTGAGTTTAATATCATTTGTGTGTATTTTAGTTTTCGCCTCATGCACCATCATTTTTGATACGTAAAAACCTCTGTAATTTGTTGCATAAACCATTTCCCCACATTTATTGGTAGCCTCCTTTTTTATAAAACGCATACTATCTGTTGGTAATGTCGACATTAATACTGGTGTGGTTTTCCTCGTCCATACTGGAGTTGACCTAATTGTGCCATTCGATTTATAATTTATATTGAAATTATCGGGGTTTTCTCTAAACTGTTCCCCACTTAACTCTTTGAAAGTCATAGTTTTCAAATGCCCTAAATTACATACATTGGTTTTAACATCAAATACTAAAATGGATTCTCCGGTTTGGCAATTACTTTGTCTCATATTACAAAACGGATGTGTTTGAAGTTTTCCTGTTTCATCATCAAAAACTCCTTCAAATTCTCTTAATTCTGTCAAATATTCTTCAATCACCACTGATTGTTTAATAATTTTCCCATTTACTTTATATGGTTCTCCTTCGCACGTTCCATCTTGTTGTATTACTCCCTTTACAACAACTGTCTCTCTTATTCTGTGATTTACTTTGGCTTTTAATTTAATTTCCGGATTAATTTTTAACTCCTCTGTTTGAAACGCAGCTAAGCAGTTTTCTGGCATTACCTCTACTGGTCGTGGAATAGCGTGCATTTTTATCAATAATGTGTGGCTCCATTTACTACAGAAAAATACAAAAGTAGTTCGCTTCGCAATACATTCTCTAACTTTGGCTCGCCGTAGATCAGATTCCTGATACACATAATATTTTACATCATTTTCTACTTTTAATTTCTTTGGGTATGCATCCGGACATTCTGCCATGTCCACAACCGAATAAATTTTCCCCATTTCTGTTTGGGAACAATCGTAAGCTGTCATACCTGTAGCTTGTGTAGTTATTGTACATAAAATAAAGAGCATAACTATTGCCCATGGAAATATCATCTTTTTTCTTAGCCCATGGCTATCTTTTTCATTTAACAGTTTGCATGATAATTTTTCTTCATCACTTTCATTTATTGTAAGATCATTATTCAACTTCTTCCAACCTCCATTATTTTTAACCCACTTCATAAAATATTCATTTGAGGTTCGTGCCGCTACATCTATCAAATTTTCCAAATTATCCGTTCCTGCTATCGCATGAGCTCCAATTTCTAAGACCGTATAAGTTAAACTTGTTAACATTACTTCTTTGTCAATTCCATTTTTAATCAAATTTTCAATTAGTTTCTTATCACAAAAGTTATCGTTTTCTCCAAATCTTTGCACAACACCTGGAAGTCTGTTTTTCATTTCAGTTACTATATTTCCTAACTCATACTCTACGTCCATTTTTATTTCAAACATCGGATATACTGCTTTTATCAAGCCCATTAAGATTATTTTTGTTTCATCAACTTCCTGTTCAATTCTCACTAAACTCCGCTTTATCTCATATAAAGTTCTAGGTTTCCTAACAATTATTTCACTATTTATTTCATCTCTTGGTGCCTCAAAAATTTCTTGTTTTTCAAAATGTTCTACCTGAATTTTATTATTCAATTCATTTTCTTCCTTATCAGCGAAAATTTCATCTACTTTTGTTTCTTCTATTCCGTTTACGTTATCTTCCTCTATATCTGTATTTGAATTCTCCGAATTATCCACTGAATCTACTTTCTGTTCCTTTATTGCTACTACACAATTTACTAAATACCCTGCCCTTCCATCGGCATCTAGGTATCCGTTTTCATCTAATTCCTGTCGCTTAAATCCACAATCATATAAATATTCATCATCATCTAACTCTTCTTCTCTGAACATCAATACAATAATTCCATCTTTTCCTATTTGGTTTGCAGCTCTTTTTCGTAGCTTCTGAACCTTTGTACACCAATGTTCCTCTATGTACTCTGTTTTTCCCCAATCTTCATAATCTATTGCTATAATAAATGGTTTTAATTCCATTCTAGTTTCTCTTAATTCTCTACCAAATCTTCGCATCAAACATTTCAATTTTTCTCCATACCTCGATTTATCATATACATATGGTCGTATTATGTTTACTATTTCTAGTTTAGCATCTTCCTCTAGTTCTATTTTATCAATTAATTTTAATTTCTCCGTAATTTTAACTCCATCCCACTCACTTAAAGCATCTCTTAAGTCTCCTATTATTTCTTGTGAATCACTTTTTTCCGCTACTTCTTCCCTAATCATACACGCAACCTGCAATTTATTTTTATTTCCAGGTATAAAACCACAATCTATTAAAAATTCATCGTCTTCTAAATACCTATTCTTAAATTTCACCTTTATTATCTGTCTTCCATTATTCTCTTTTAATCTCTCTTTTAAATCTTTAACATAATCTCCAATTTCACAACGAATACAGATCACACTATTTCTACTTTCATCTACAACATCAATAAAAATAAAATCTAACCATTTATTTTCTCTGAACGCTTTGCCAAATATTTTCATCATATTTGATATTTCATCTCTATCTTTTAAATTCACCTCATAATAATCAGCACATAGTTCAATTACATTTTTCAATCTTTGTACACTCAGTGACATTTGACTCAATTCCAGTAATGATGTCATTATTTCAGACGTTTCCGCTGCTCTCGATTCTATTAATTTATTAATCCTCGATATAATCATTATTGCCTTTTCGCTTTGCAGATCATCTTTAATCATCATTCTTTTCAGCTCTGTATCTGATGCTTCTGATTGCGACTCATACATCATGTGGTTATCTGTCTCTTCATCAGATTCAAACTTGCATATTAAACGATCCAAACGTCGACTCATTTGTTTCACTTCGTCTTCAATTCTATTATCAAAATTATCTGGCTGCACAAAAGCAACGTTGTCTGCTTGTGATTTATCACTTTGGAATCTAATTTTCTTTAAGATTGGCTTTTGAAATTTTTCATTATTCCTGGGACATGACCTCGCCATATGTCCATAACCTCTATATGAATGACATTGAATTCGGCCTTGTAAATTAACTCTGTCTCTTTGAGGTGACGGTGACGTTGATGGAGATCTTGATCTTGCAAAACAATTTCGTGATACATGCCCTCTCTTTCCACATTTATAGCATTGTATATTATCATTAATTCGCTGACTATTGGTGCTCATTTTATTAAAACTTTTCCCACCATTGCTTTTCAACCAATCTGGCCACATCCTCTTTGGACTTTGTTGCTCTTCATCTTTAAACCAACATTGACTATTACTATGTCCCTTTCTCTGGCAATGATCACACTGGACAGAACTTGGACTTCTTCGGTTATTGTTTTTAAACCAGCATTGATTTACATTATGTCCCAATTTCAGACAATGGCTACACTGAACTGGTCTTTCTCTCTCCTCGTTTGGACTATTTTTAGATTTCCTTGGCTCAAATTTTACTCTAAATTTTGGTGATGGACTGGTGGATTTCTGGAATAAATTATTTTTGATTGGCGATATTGATCTGTCTCTAGATTCATTAATAGTTGTAAAAGATTCTGCTTTTGGTTGAGTAGTTTTCAAATTCAATTCAATCTTCACAGCCTTTTTAATTAGCTCATCAAAATTGTTGAAATCTACATAACATAGGGCCTTTATAATTTCTTTTCTAACTCCTGTCAAAAATTGGTCTTGCAACAATTCCTTCACTTGCTACGTCACATCAACTTGTTCGGGTTTAATTTCAAAAGCTTTCTCTGCAAGGGTTGTCAAATGATAAGCAAATTCACTTACCGACTCGTCTGGCCTCTGCACTCGATTGTAAAACTTTTGACGCATTATTCGTTTGATATCACCACCAATTAATTTAGCTGCTAAGGCATCTTTCAACTTGGTCCAATCATTGGCAATGAGTCTTTTATCAATTTGTTGCCAAGCCTCTCTCGCTGCTCCTTTTAGATACAATGGTACCCGTTGCACCATAGTCGATTAGCTCCATCCGTAAGCAGTGGTATATATGTAGTAATCAGCCATAAAATCAACAAATTCGACAGGATCTCCTCCATATTGCTGAACTGGTAGTTTCTGACAACTTGCATAATCATTACTAAGAGTAGTAGACATATTAGCTGGGATATTAGATACCGGGGTTGTCACAGTAGACATCGGGGTTTGATCATTATTATTGGGATTGCTCGTCATTATTTCTGATTGCCTCTGGTTTCTCAAATTATAAAATCGTTTTTGTACAACTTTTTCTCGTCTAAATTTTAAAATGTTACAATTTTTAATATTACCTTTTGTTTTAATTTTGAAATTTATTCTATACTAATTTTCTTTATAAATTCTGGCGTACTGAACCACGAAGTTTCTCAATAATTTGAAAGTTTTCTTTTAATTCAATAATTTATTCTCTTTTCAGTTTATTTCTGCTCTGACACTCTCTCTTTTTTTTCAATTTTTCTCTTTTTTACACAATTCAATTATTTTCAGCACTCTTCTCCACCGACTTTCGAATCACGTCGTCTCTTTTTAACAATTCAATTATTTTCAGCACTATTTTCCGCCGACTTTGAATCACGTCGGGCTCACCAAAATGTTGGGTTATTATTATTGAAAGTCGGTTCCCTCTGACTCCTCGTGTCCCTTTTTCGATCAAATAAGCAAACCCAACACAGAATAATTTTATTTGCACTTTATCACAATGACAGATCAATCCGTTTTATATCAATATTTGTAATCACAATTTCACTACTTGATTTGCACCCTTTAACCACTGTTTGGCTTGGATTATCTTAGTGTAGGTTGTCCAAGAGAGAACCACCCTGTCTGATAGATAACCTTGGCTTTTACTTGGATTTGGATTTCTCTACTAACCTAGTTACTGCTCGTTCACGTCGATTCACTCTAATTAGTAATATCTGCTCTTTCGTATCTAGTTAATAATGATTGTCCTTTCTGGGCTGGTTGATAACGTCTCTCTTTTCTTGTCTGGTTAATAATGGTTCTCTTTTCTTGTCTGGTGAATAATGGCCCTCTTTTCTTGTCTGGTGACTATTGTCCCTTTCGTGTTTTTCCCTCTTTCTTTTATACTCCTGCTCAGACTGTTTTCTGACGATTGTCAACAATATTTTCTGCATTATAAAATTATCAAGAATAATTACTTTCCAGTCCGACATTTGTCAACAACGTTTGGTCCATTACCAAATTACTAATTACGAATTAACTACCTCTCCGTAACTTAGTGGCGCCCATTTAATGTTGTTTAGGCTAATTTATTATTCGTCTGTGCGCCGGGTTTTCCTCATCTCTCGGATTTTCCACGTCTCTCGGGTTTCATATTGACTCGGGCTTCCCATTAGTAATTAATTTTGCTTAATTAATTTCCTTTTTTATATTATATTACTTTCTAGGGACCCCTCACTAAATTTTTATTATTATTTCTGAACTCGTCTCTCAATTTGGCGTTCAACCATACCAATTTCCCCCGCTCCATGTTTACTTTCGAATTTTTATAAATTTTTTAATTAATATTGCACTTTTATCATTTTTGTGTTTTATCGATTTTATTGTGCTTTTTCGCGATATCCCAACAATATATATTTTGATTAATAAAACAATCATCATCTAAAAAAAATTTTTTTAATTTTATTTAATAATTATTTATAATCAAATTGTATTACTCAATCGTTTTACATTTTAAAATTCATTTTTTTTATTGACATAATACGACATACAATGCAACAATATTTTAGTTGCACAATTTTTTAATGCTTTAATCAAGCTTCATCTGGCAACCACTATTCTTGAATTGTTTTTTTAATACATATCAAAATTATTTTTTATTCATCAGTTATAACGTAATAATTTTTTTATAAATTGTATTATTGCACTACCATAGAAAATTTTCTGAACCACTTTTTAAGTTATATATAGATTTATGAATCTTTTTTACTCAAATGCATTTGTTTTTATTATCTTTATATTTTTGAATTGTTTTTTACTATTATTTATAGTTTTTTCAAATTAATGGTTTTCTTGGAATATTATTTGGAGCATTTTTTTCTAATATCTTCATATTTTTGAATTGTTTTTTCACTTTTTTCTTATAGTTTTCTCAATTTAAAGGTTTTTTTGGAATCATATTTGGAATATACACTTTATGATTTTGTGTTTTTCAGTAAAATACTACTTTTTATGACTTTTTCCTTAAATGATTAGATAGATACTTATTTGGTTGTTGACTAGCCGTTTGTAGTAAATTCAATGTAGAAATGAAACTTTTTTGAATACAATTAAATTACTTTGTACCAAGTTTTATGTCTTTTTAGTAACTTATAATTATTTTGTAATAAACAATCATTTTTCTTGGTGCAAATTATGAACCCAAACCTAAATATGAAATTAGAATAAAATACGGAAAAATTGCTTCTCGTAATAGATATCAAGTGGGAAAATATTGTAGCAATTCTGGTACTCATAGAAGTCAAATTTCTGAATGAAGACTAATTCAATTTAGATAAAATATTAAAAGTTAGAACAGAAAATATTTAATTAATTTAATTTCCGTAAAAATAAAGATTAAAATTAGAAAATTTAATTTTTAAACGGGATTTGAAATTAAAACCAGAAAGACTTTAAAATATTGTTATGAAATTCTTGATTTTTTTATCGAGTTAATGTTTGACATTAAAATTAGAATATAAAATTTTTAATTTTATCTTACTGTAGTATGTAATAATATTTTTATAATAATGATAATTATAAGAAGAAGAATTATAATAATAATAATAATAATAATAATAATAATAATAATAATAATAATAATAATAATAATAATAATAATAATAATAATAATAATAATAATAATAATAATAATAATAATAATAATAATAATAATAATAATAATAATAATAATAATAATAATGAATCTAAAACATATCTACTTTGAGTCTCGCATAATTTAAATAGACTTAATAATTATTAATAAAGTTTTTAAGAATTTTATTTAATTGTTCATCTTAAAAATTTTTTAGGAATCGAGGAAATATAATTCACTTGTTAAACAAAAATTGTTTTAATATTAATAAATAAATAAATTGACGTAAAATATGGATAAAGTAAATACAATAAATAATATTAAATATGATTGCCCGAATTGTCCAGCGGTTTTGTATAAATCAGAACTCTTTAAATCTCATATGAAGAAGTGTCATGATACTAAAGTCGTGGTTTGTAAATCCTGTTCTCTGTTCTTTGAAGACCAAGGAAAGTTGTCTATGCACACTAGACAATTTCATTGTAACGAACGCTCTTGTGTTGCTGAGAAAACTCACAGATGTACCTTTGAAGATTGTACATATCAAACAAATAATGGAGGTGTGTTCCAGCATCACATACGTGCTCATTTGGGTTTTAAACCCTACACATGTGATATTTGTAAAAAAGGTTTTACTCAGAAGTCGAATATGAAAACTCATTTTAATCGACATAAAAAAAATAACATTCAATTTAAATGTCAAACCTGTAACATAGAATTCAACACCCACGACACATATTTGTCTCATTTAGCCACCAGGGAACATGAACTGGAATCCTATAAATCTACCTTCATAGTAAGTTCAATTTCATGTTTAAAATGTGTTTTATCAAAATATAAATTAGGTTGAATTCCATTGCATGTTTTGTGAAAAGAATTTTAGAACCCCAGAAGAAATTTATGAGCATGTCTTGCAATATCAGACTTCGCTTGATGATATAATATCATGCAATATTTGTCACAAGAAAATTCCACATGATTTGGAGGCTTTGTTAGAACATTTAAAACATCATGCAGACACATTAATTTGCCCATTTTGTGAAGAAGAAACAATTTTTATGGATAAATCAAAATTGAATTACCATCTAACAAAAACACACAATGAGCGAGTTGTTCGTCGATCAGTCTGTCGGTATTGTGAATCTTCCTTTCGCAATGAAGTTGATCGAGATGAGCATGTAGCAAATGTACATGGCGATATTGTGAAAAAACATGTATCCAGGGATATTCTTGGAAGAATTATTTGCCCATTTATTGGTTGTGGAGTTTCAACGAATTCTGAACTTTACTTCCAAAAGCATTTGACTTCTCATTATGGAAAATTTGATCTTGATATATTTTATAAAAATAATATCAAAATTGAAACAACAGATACCACTGCAAAACCGCTCAAAAAACGAGGGAGGCCTAGATTGTATGATACTAATGTGAGTTTGGAAAATCCACTTTCAAATGTTGAGTTAGAACCTGAATTTGAATTCAAAAAGAAAAGAGGTAGACCAAGAAAAACCTCAATGACCCAAGAGACGCCTTCAGTCATTCCAGAAACTCAAATAAAATCAAAACCGTCTGTAAATTATTTTTCAGATTAGAAAATTCCTGATTTCAGCAATTCAAATAATGAAAATATAAACACAAACTTTTATTTTTCCGGCAATTTAAACAATAAATCGAGCATCGAATGATAAATGAATATTTATTTTTGGTCTTAATAAATTTTTACAATATATTAATTTTCAACGAAATATAGTGAGATTTACATTGACTAATTAACAATTTTAAAGTATTTGTTAAATATAATATTAATTAATATTTAAATTAAATCTGTTTAAAACATGCATTAAAATAATAGCTGATTAAATACGTTTTAATATTGACAAATTCGTTCAATTATTTGAATAAACATGTTAATTGTCAGATTTTGCATTTTAATAAAATTGTCGCACAAAATTGAATTCATTTTTGTTTTATTTTGACATTTAAAATAAAAATTGGCCGATTTAAAATTATAAAATTACTTGTTATTTTATAAAAAATTTCGTGATGATTTTATTATCCGTATTTTTGAAAATTGGTTTTTAAGGAAATTTAAAAAAGTTCTTTTGAGAATGATTGATTAAAATTTATTAATATTAATTGATACCAAAGTTTATTAAAAAATAGTATGAATCCCTTGATATTGTGATTAAATCGAGCAATCATAGAATTTGTAAAATAATTTTCAGATTTTATTTTACTTTAATCTGTTTTTTACATCTTTATTTAGTTTTCGACTATAGGTTAATGTTTTTAATAAAAAAAAATTGACTGTCTTTATCAAATATTATTGTCAATGCCAAAAATTTCTGTTAAAAACATTAATCTATAGTCGAAAATTAAACGAAGAGAAATGAAATCATTCATTTAAACATTTGATTCGAATTTATATTTGATAAGCCATGAATATATAAAATAAATATTAACAATAAATAAACAAGGCCATACAAAATAACTAGTGAAACAAATATATAAATGTATCAAAATAATATTTAATAAGCGAAAATAAATTTAATAGAGAGTAATTTCGTTAAAAAATATGAAGTCGAAAATGAGGTCGAGCATTGTTTTGCTGAAATATCAGTTGGAAGCGCCTTGAAACGTTTATTTCCTCGTCGATAAATGATATCAAGGCTTTGTTTAGTAAGCTCACATACTTGTCTGTATTGATATTCCCATCCACAAACACTAGGGGATCACGGCCATGTGAATTGATACATCTCCCACGCCATAAGTTTTATTCTACTTTTGATTGTAGTAGGTAAAACAAAGCACGAGACTTACTTTTCTCTTGATCCACGCTGAGCGTACATCACCATCAGTATCTTTTCCTCTTCTAAATAGTGTTTAAGGGATAACGATGGGCTATTCTGGAGCGTAGATTGACTTCTAGACCTCGAAGTCGAACAATATCTCTTGATATATGGAAAGAGGAAGCAACTTTTTGGTTTGTTTAAAAACGATGTTCTTGCATGGCAAGTTCGATAGCACGATTTATTTTAGGCGAAGTACAACAGTGAATTATTTTTTTGAGTATGAGATTGAACCAGTCGGTAATATAACATATTGCACACTGTTTTTTGTGAAATGTAAAGACAACGAGCATTAGAGCGTTCTTATTGGTCTTCATCACGTTTGACAAACGAGCGATGTCGTCCGGCAATCGTTAATCTCGTATGATGGAGTGAATGACTAAGTTTTTATTCAGTTGAACAAATTACATGCAGATACAGGTAAGTATGTATGTCCCTATTTTATAACATTATTGATTTTTTTCATTTTATTATAGGAGTTTTTAATGAACTGAAACAGGTGTAAATAATTGTCTCTAAATCTGCTTATAACTCAAGTTAAGAGTACAGACTTCAACACCCGCTGTCCTCTGCAATACGTCATATACAGCCACCCACTTATTGTCTTCGTTAATTAATAAGACAACATGCAGTGATAAAACAACAAAAGTTCACAATGCCACAATATATATATACCATATATATAAATTTTAAGTTGCAAACTCTTTATTGTCAATAATTTTCGTAATTTTGTAAGTTGAACATTAAAACGCTTTTTTCTAATACGAAAAAAAATTGAAACAAAAGATAAACTGAAGATTGTTCAAAGTTTGGTAACTTCACCTTCAAATGGTGGAAGAAACATTTGTTTGGATATTAAATATTCGTTGATGAATAGGTCTGTCGATCCGACTCCTCGTGTTCAATAATCAATAAGACAAAATCCCAACAAAGAAATTTTTATTCACAAATATTCACCACAAGATACAATTGTTTACTTCTCGTAAACACCCTAAGGGAATCACGAAATAAGTCATTGCAATCTGATTAACTTCTTTATTTGTTTACTGCTTTCAACTCGTTAAATTTTTCTCTTCGACCAACTGGCAACTTATTTTGTTGTCAATTCATTTATAATTTTAGGATTCCCATTAATTTGGATTACTGCTAGGGAAACAATTTTTACCGTTTGGACAATTTATTGCCGATTTTCCTAATCCCGGGAAACCCATTAAGTTGATGTTCAGCTCGGCAGCCCTTGATTAATGGGTTCGTCAGTAAATAATTTATATTAATTTGTTTTTGGGCTCCCGACCCTTCAATATATCTTATCTCAATCGAATAGTATTTTATTCGTCTTCAAAATCAAATTTGCCACCGGTTACCATTTTTTCCCCAGAAAAATATTGATTTTTACTTTTTTCAAAATTATAATTAATTTTAATTGATTTGATAATTTTAAACTTTATTATTTTTATTCATGTTTTATTACAACCCCAATACATTTCTATAGTTATTCACATTATTATAATTACTACAGAGACCCATGCAGTGTGTACAATAGTGTGGGTGAAAAGAAGTGAAATTTTATTTGGTTTTATTACTATATTCAAATGTTGTTCTGTATTGAGTTACATAAAAACCTATGTTTAACTAATTTTTAATTGCTGTTCAGGGGTTCCAAATTTTTCTGTAATATTTCGTTGGACTTAGCCGTTTAAATGACACATTTGAAGAGAAACAAAGAAGAATATTTTTTCTAATAATGGAATTGAAACTTCTAATTAAGATAGAATGTCTATTAACACAAAGAACTTAGTTAAACACCAAAATGTCTTTTTTTGGAATCGAGTTTTTTTAACGAGATTTCCGATGAGATCAGCATTCCGTGACTTGAATGGTGACAAAAACCTTTGACGATACTTTTGTAACTATTTTCACTGCTTGCTCAGCGGCTTGAGAATGTAAGGGTAGGTTTTGAATGTAAAGAGGGCCACTGGATTTTGTAGGAATAATTTCTTGTCTGATCCAATTATCGGAGGTGAAGATATTTTTGACAGTTCCTAGTTGATCATCTCGTAGAAGTTCGTGGCATGAAAATTTAAATGTGCCTCTGACTTGCAGAATTTACGAATTTCATTTTCCTCTATGATCTATGTGCAGCCGTTTCTACCACTTTAGTGTCATCTATTCTGCTATTGAACCCAATTCAAATTAGTCTCTGTTCTTGCTCTGCTTGACTTTCTATCTGCTTCTCACCCCAAAACACTTTGTCTTTTGAGTTTTGTTGCTTCCTGTAAATTGCTCGGTTGATCAAATTCCATGTCGTACAAGCATGCATTAATAATTTTACATGCTTCTCGATTCCTCACACCTGTTTTGTCCATAACTGCACTAAGACAATATGTACACTGTACATATCCATTTCCCCCAAAATATATAAATTTTTATTTTTTCGAATATTTTAATTAATTTATTAATTCCGAATTTTTATAAATTTGACCATTGTCTCAATTTGCACTCAACTTCCTGCACAGTTAAAATTTTTAGCACCACTGTAGAAAAATCCTAACACATTGATTGACGTTTCAACAGGAAAATGCATAATTTCCGAAAACAGAAACACCCAATTAATTGTTATAAATGATAGCCGAGTATCATAAATGCATAAAAGAATTGTGTCCGTGTGGAATATAAGAGAGGTGGGTAGCCAAAGCCTCCAAAAAATGAAGTAGCACGAAGTTGGGTATTAAATTTATTACATCAAATTTCAATTGAAAATATAAAAAAATTTTTTTCTACTGAATTTAATGCTGATTTTGGCACATTTCAAAACATGATGTTGGCAATTTTGTGAATTGTGGGGAAATACTGAAGATCTAAAATTCAACGAAGAAGATTTCGAAAATACCTTTCGGCAAGACGAAGTAATTATCTTTGATGAATAAATTTTGTTTGCCTTCGTTTTGTATATATTTTTTATTCTGGAACAACTAAATAATATGAGTGATAGTATTCGGAGAGTTTTCTGTTAATAATATTTCAGATTACTTTTCTAATCAAAAATCAAATTTAACTTTATTTTTTAATTAGTTTCAAATACGTTAAATTATTTTATTTATGATAAAATAGTAAATGATTGTAATCACCATTTACTGAATCAAGCTCGAGCCTTGTCAATTAGGTTATTAAATTCAATTCACAAAAGTGATGAGTGAGCCTAGATATAATCAGTGATAATTGAGCTTTGATAACCATGTTCTCAAAAATGACCTTATGAAGAGTGAAAAGTAATGTTATAAATCGAAATAAAAATGAAGACCATTTAAGTATACGGTTATTTGAAAATGTTTGCTGGTTTTTATATATTAAGCGTCTTGCTTATCGTTGTAAATGCTCAAGTGAATCCTAAGTATCCTAGATATACTCCAGTCGCGAAAGAATTAGCTCAGCCATTTAAAGAACCTAATCTTTGTGCGTTTTTAAAACCGAGTCAAGGTTTACTACCATATTCATTTTGGACTTGTGGAGTTCCATTTAAACAAACTTATTGTGAGTCGGAAACGTGAGTTTTGTTTCTTGTTAAAACCATTTATTTCCCCTTGTTTTCTCATTCAGCACATTTGAATATCAGTGCTGTCCCGGTTTCACCAAAAGTCCTTTAGTTGACAATCAGTGTTCAGAGGTAGAATCAGTTTGGAAAATAATTCCTGTTCACTTGAAAGATTATTCGGTTCCGAAATTCGCAAAATTGTTAGAAAAGCATTCTCAAATTAAAGACCTATTTGAAGAAAATGGACGTGACACTTATACAGTACTTGCACCATACAGTGATGATGCAATGAAACTGGGTGAATTTGATTTATCGAAGTAATAGAAATCATCATTTCAATTTTTAATTATTTGATTCGTTGGTTTTTTTAGTGTCGGCGGATTTCCTCATCCAATTACAATGCACATAGGGAAAAACCGTATGTATTCAAACCAATTTGTTAATGGTGCGACTTTTAAAACACTTTCGGACGATCACAAATTAAAAGTGACAACTTATTCCAATGGAGTAGGAAAAATTATTATTATTTATTATTATTATTTATATTATTATTATTATTATTGTTATAATTATTCACTTATCTGATATATTAATTTATGCTGCTACCAGGGAATTATCGTTTTATACTTATACTATAATAATAATAATATTAATAATTATTATTATTATTATTATTATTATTATTATTTTTATTATTATTATAGTATAAGTATAAAACGATAATTCCCTGGTAGCAGCATAAATTAATATATCAGATAAGTGAATAACAAAATAAGCCCTTGCTGCGAAGTAATAGTTATATTTTTGAAAAAAGTTTCGATTATTACTTATTATGGTTATTATAATCGTTAAACAAGTAAATGACAAGATAAGCTATTGCTGAAAAATATATATTTGCCCATTACTGATCAAAATAAAATTACATCTGAAAATTATTGTTATTTATTACATGTAGGACAATCAAAAGGTAAGTAATTACTTGCGTAATAATCGTTGAAAAAACATCAAATCAAAGAGGTTGTTAATGTTTTAAATGAGAAAAATTTTATCGTAATACATATTCTCTAGCAAAGGCTTATCTTGTCATTTACTTGTTTAACATCCAAATTATGCTACCAAAAAATCATCATTTTATAATATTAGTTTTATTATTATTAAAGTGTAGTATTAATAATTGTTTAAAAAAGCTTTGATTTATTGCAGCTTGTCTTCATCGATTGTCGGGCTTTAGTTAATCCAGATCATGAAGCTAAGAATGGGGTCATTCATTATATTTCTGGAGTAAACTTTTTAAACTAAATTTAAAGAAAATTCATTAATTCTAATATGAAGCCAATTACTCCACATGTTGGATCCGGATATCAGAGAAAAACGGTATTACAAGCAATGCAAAATGATCCATTAACCAACAGTTTTTATAACGATATCCAATCAGAATTGAGGGAAATACTAGACCAAGAAAGTGATGGTCAGTGGTTGACTGTATTTGCACCATCTAATACCGCATGGGAAGCAGCTAAGTCAAAATATGGCAGTGTAAAAGTTGTTTAGTAATTTACCAATTTCTTAAGTAGGAATGTTTAGAAAATATCTTTACTTGTGAAAAACCATATTTTAAATCGAATGATTTGTGCGCAGGCTATTACAAAAAAAGCGACATCCCTTGGTCCTTCATTGGCAAATGAGTATCTAGGAGTTGACTGCAGTTCAGATAAATCGAGATCGATTCTCGATGCTTGTGGAAACAAGGCAAGAATAATTAAAGAAGATCTTGTTTCCGGAAATGGAGTAGTACAGATTATCGACTCAGTATTAGTTCCAACTTCCGGTAAAAAAGAATTTAACAACAACTGTTACACTAAATAATTCTTCTCTTTTCAATAGCTATGTCTGCGAAGGATGCTGTATCATGCCTGAGTACGGGTGATCCTAAATCCGACGTGTCAAGCTTTCTTCAGCATTCCAGAAGTTGTGACTTGAAAATAAATTCGTTCAGCAAATACATACTTTTAATTCCCACAAATGAAGCTCATACTTGTAAGTTTTATTTTAAGAAATTATAATAAAAATTAATACTAACCAACCAAGTTATTAGATGAAACCATGTAACATTAGATTGTAAAATGTTTGTTCCACTAAAAATTAATGTTAAATAAATTTGACTATTTCACGGCCTCCTATTGGCATATGTGTAAAAGATAAGTTTTTGATAGAAAATGAGGAATTTTTGCATTTCAGGTGTTTCCTTAAAAAAAGGTCCCCACCAAACAAGGTTTCTAAAAGCGCGACAAACCACTCATAATTTTTCAGTGTCTCTTTTAGATGTTGGATCAAAAAACCTGATTCTTTATATATGGCCTTGTAAACACCTGATATATTATATATATGTACCTGTGTTTCAAGTGTAAAATTGAAATATCTGTGCAATTAAAAGTTCTCCCATAAAATAGCGGTTAACAGTAAGTTCCTGTCATCATTAGTCTTGGATTAAAGGCAAAGTAAAGAAATGTTAAAGAATCATTATTTTTTATTTAATGTAAAAAAAAGGCATGATAACAAAAATAAGATTTATCACTGAAATCCTGGTAGAATACTAGTTCAAAGAATTATTTTTATTTCACAGGAAATTATTAGATAAATTAATTGAACTTACTCATTGAAGTAATAGGTATTTAATAAAAGCTTGCAGTTGGAACACTTGAATCTGTATTAAATATTTTTTTCATAACACAGTTGTATAACTATTAAATAGTAGGGCCTGTGCAATAACAAACACATTGTATTGGATTACACAACGCATAATAAAATGCATTGCCCATTCGATCTATGATGTAATAGTATAATTCATGTTACAGGTAGTCCCCGACTTACGACCGCTCGACTTACGACCATCCGCACTTACGACCAATTTTTTTTCAATTTGTTACATATATAATATGTGTTATTAGTACACATTTAATATATATTTTTGGGTTATTATTTCATTTTATAAATTTTAGTAAAGTTTTCATTATATGAATTTTCGGTAGTTTCATTTCTCCTGATCCTAAAAGTTAGTAGTACAGTATCTAATATTTTTCTTTAGTTATTCATGATGAAACTCGACTTACGACTTAATCGACTTACGACCGATGACTAGGAACCTATCTCGGTCGTAAGTCGGGGACTACCTGTACCCATTAAATTAGTCACTTGTCAATTCAAGTGTTAAATTACATTCACCAGAAATTTTTCATTAACGGATAATAGTATTGTTGGTATAAATAATAATTGGACTAAATAAAGGGGGTGCACAATAAGAACTTGGATTTGACAAATAAGCAATCGATTTTATTCAAACTTTCAGTAACAAACAAGCAATGTGTAAAAGTTTATTTCTCAGTGTAAGCTTTACCAACTTCCACGCACTTTTACCACCGTGACATGAAGTCCAAAATTCCTTTTTTATAAAATATTTTAGTATGAAATCAGCAAATCCATGAGACAATGCTGAATATTTTTGTCAAAATCAAAGGATTTTCATCGCAGTATTTTTCCGTTGTTGAATGAGGTGTAAATCACTATGGGCAAGGTTGAGACTGCAATAGATGAGTCAACAGTGACAATCCACAGTTGCTGCTCTTGTCAGGCGGGATTTGTGGATCAGGGCATTGTCATACAAAGGTCAGAGTTCATATTTTCCTCTTTTACCGCTTCTTTTTTGCTTTCTTTACCAGTGTACATAATAGTCAAAGTTGAAGGTGACATACGAGGCAGTGATTGTTAACATCAGATATTTTTTTATGATAAGTGCTTATTTTTATTGATAGTTTCTCCTTCGACATCTTATATTCAGCGGATTCATGATTAGTTTCAGGTTTATATATATAATGACCAGGCTTCAAAGGATCTTGTCCGTTTAGTTTGTGTCGCCAGGATGTTATATAATTATGACCCTGGGCAAAAGTTCGAAGTTGTCAGTCGTTTTGCTTGATTGGCTCTATTTTTGATAAAATTGTTTTATTATTATCAAAATAGCGAAAAAATTAGAGATTTGTTAAATTAATTCATTAATTATATTGCTACCTCAAATACTTCCTAATTTTAACAGAATATATTTAAGCTCATATGCGCCCGCAAAGGGGGGAGGGGGCAAATGCCCCCTAGATTTATTGAAAATAGTCAAATAATGTTACTTTTATTTTAAATCACTTAGTGTTAGCATGAAAAAAATTGTGGAGAGACAGAACATTGGCCAGCCTGGAGCAACATCATTTCCAGGTTGGCGACGCACCGGTGTTACTTGAACGTCAAGCGTTCTCATTGCTAGGGCCAATCATTCTTTCTCTACCGTCTGAAGCAAGTGCCGCATCCCGTAAACTCTTCGCGTCGTATTGTATTTACCTAAGCAAATAATTCTGTAACCTTTATATAAATAAACTTGTAAAGTGAGCCGTGAGTATTACTAAAACTTACCATACAATAACTATATTAAATGCTCTCCTTAATGTCAACCGCAAAAGCGAAAATTGGCCGACAAGCGTGGGATTTCTGATATCAAAATCCTAGTCAATTCCATCTTCCACACACGTCGCCGCCAAAAAAATGAGGTCCCTGTCCCAAATATTCCTCTTCTGTGTGAGACAAGATGGACAAGCATGTATAAAAGTATTCCATTTTTTTCTAGTAAATTTGAAGATATTTATTGTCAACTGGAAGAATTTTCATTGCATGCAAGTTGAAATACACGACAGGTTGCAAATCAGTTATATTGTTCATCAAAGTCCAGCACGTTTTTATTTTGTCTCAATGTTATTTCGCAGTACTCTGCCATACAGGAGCCAGTTACTGAGTCTCTTCAAGCTGTTCAAATTGATCGTCCAGAAGTCCAACTGCAAGTTCAAAACCTGCTCAGTGTAATAAAACTTCACCGAAGTGATTCCAATAATTATTTCAGGGATATTTTTGAGAAAACAGTACAACTCGCACAGAAAGTGGATATCGAACTGATTATCCCAGGAATGTTTTGAAGACAAAAGGATCGAAATAATCGGGGAACCATAAGTGTTGAAGAGTACTTCAGACAAACAGTTTACATTTCATACTTAGATTCTGTAATTAACTCACTGAAGTCGATTTTTTGAAGCCAACAGTGCACAATTTAACTTAGGGTTGCTACATCCTTCGAAATTGTGCAAACTGAATCAACAGTTTAAGGATATAATGTCTACTATTAATCAGGTATACCACATTGATAATTTTGAAACTGAAGCCTTGAATATTTTTGATTTTTTGAAAACGCGGGAATACAAAAATAGCCAAGATTTCATTGACTTGTTACTTTTTACAAAGTTTTATTCGAGTGTCAGGTATGCCTTACTAGTTTTTCTAACATTACCAAAAACAACATATACGGTGTAGCGATCGTTCAGCACATTATGTCGCTTAAAAACATGGCTTAGATCTGCAATGTCAGATGAACGTCTGTCTGGATTATACATGTTAAGCATACACAGAGACAAAGTGAACTGCAACAAAAACTACTTTATGGACAAAATTGTAAATATGTTAGGTAGTGATAACAGACGACTCCAGCTCTTGTTTAAAGAATAAATTTTATTTTAAATTTATGTTGTAATATTTTTTGTTAATAAAAAAATTGTTGCTACAATATGCCCTTCATTACTACAGTGTCCTGTTCGTTCGTTCACCATTCAAATACGCTACAATAAATTAAAACTACATTAAAACATAATTAAAAATTTGCTCCTCTTAGAAAATGTGATGTGGGCACCCATGCTCAAGATTGCATTGAATAGGATAAATGTATTATGAAAACATGGAAACGAACTCAGAAAATATTTATGGCGTTTAAAAAGTTTCTTTGATTTTCTGTTATGCTCTTCAACAAGTGATTTGTGTTGGATAGTTCAGTAGTAAGCATTCATCAATTGTTTGTAGCAGCAATCTTGATATTTTTCATCCATTTGGTTTATATCTTTATAAATTCTTTCTTCTTGTTTTAATTGGCTTTTTTATTCTTGTACATATATATATGTGTGTGTGTGTGTGCATTGATATTTTAAATTTCTACTGAGATTAGAATTTTGTGTTATCAAAAAGTCTAAAATGATTTCAACAGGTTCTATTAGTTTTCTTTGGATTAAATTAATTTATTGCACACTAGAACTACAGAGACTGTAAAAATTACGGTTTTTGATATTGTAGAACTCGGAATATCAAATATGCTGGTAAATCTAGTGTTAAGCATAATTGTAATTTACCAAAATCCTTCATATAAAATAAATAAAAAGAATTTATTAAATTCCAACTAAAAATCTAGGGCTCCAAGAACAGAGCAAATATTCTAACGAGAATTCACAAATGTCGTCTAATGAAGAATACAAATGTCAGGTTCTTCGGTATCATGTGTTAAAAATGAAAGGAGATACTCCAGCTTTCGTCAACCAAATGTCATTTGATACAAATTTGGATAATGGCGGAAAACCACTGAGTGTAGTTACATATTTTGTTAAAGACCGAGACGGTTCAAAAGTAAGTTAGTAAATATAATTAATAGTGGTTTTATTTTATATTTATAGTTATATTTCAATGCGGCAAGAACAACAAAATTGGAACCAAGGAAATTTGCACAGGGAATTATATTCTTCGTTGACCGAATAAATATTCCACCATCAAAAACAATGATGCAATTGTTATCTGAACGGCCTGATGTAAAGTAAATCAATAATTTTAATTTTAATTATAATAATTATTATAATACACAAAGCATAACATGATTCTTTCGAAATATATTTGAACTGCAATATATTTCGACAATTCAACTATCATCATCGGAAACTAAAATTAAATGAAAAATTATCACGTGTTTAAATTTTTTTATAATTACAAAACAAAATGTGTGTAATTAAATTAAATTTTTATGAATAATAATTAATTAAAAATTATGAAATTACGCATTTATTTTATATTTTGTATATTTATTTTAGGATTAAATGATTTATTATGAAAGTCGCACTAGTAAAACGATTTTTAGCATCTAATGATAATAAATAAATATTTTTAAATGTTATTTTATTACTTATTTATTTTCATTAGAATTATAAATCAAAATTTAATTTTCCTATCTAGCATAGGAAAATAAAGATATTAAAAATTAATAACATTATTTTAAAAATAAATAATTAAATAAGCTTGGAAATGATTTAATCGCTTCCTTCCAATTTGGAAAACCCTTGGTTTAAAAAAGGTATGTGGATTATATTTTTCTTGTATTTGAAAATCAGAAACATGTCGAGCCGCTTTTGCATTTTATGAACAGTTTACATATGAATATTGTATTCACATGTGAAACGGAGAGAAAGTCATCTATTGCGTTTTTGGATTTGTTAATTCAACGCAAAGATAAACATTATGCGACAGAAATTTATAGAAAACCAACAGATACTGGTCTTTATACTTTTCCAGAAAGCTTTTGTGAATTTAAGTATAAGAGAAATATGGTGAAAGGATTGATTTATCGTTCATGGTCGTTATCTTCTACTTTTGCTAATTCGGTAAAAATCATTTTTATTATTTATGATAAAAGAGACTGTTGATAAATTGATTAAAAATCCTAAGGATCTATATTTAAGAAAGTCAGAGTGTAATTAGACAAATTAATGTGAATTGAGTGTTGATTTAAATAATAGTAAAAATGGATATAAAAGGAATGAGCCTAAATTTGTGTTAGTATTACTATACTCGGAAAGTTTTACAAATTATAAGAGGAAGTTAAGTAAGCAGGTGGGAAATTTTAGATTATAAGATCGTTTCTAATTCGTGGAAGGTACGCAATATGTTTATTAATAAATCAAAAACTCCGGTTGGATTGTGTTTTAATCTCGTTTATCAATTTTAATGTAATTGGTGTAATGCCACATACATTGGAGAAACTTTCCGTTATCTCTGTACTCGAGCTCTAGAGCATTGTCGATTGAAGGGTTTGAACAATATTAGTGAGCACAATAGATGCTGTAAAATTCAAATTGGAATGTCTGATTTTAAAATTTTATTAAAATGCTTTAATAATTATTGTGAACGTGTTATATGTGAGGCATTGTTGATAAGGTTATTGGATCCTAAGATAAATGTGCAAAGTCCTATGACTAAGAATGTTTTGAATATTTTCAAATAGTTTGAGTGTGTTAAATTGTGATAGATTGATGTTTCAGTATTGTTGTAAAAAATTTTTAAAATAATTTAATTTAATTTATAAAATATTGAATTAATTATTTTAAAATTTTATTATAATATAGATAAAAATTATAATATTTATATAAAAAAAATATTTTAAAAAATTAGTGTAAAAGTATTTAAATATTTATTAAAATTTATTTATTTATTAAAATTAATTTTATTAATTTAAAAAAAGAATTTGTTTAAATTACATAAATTAGTTCATAATATTTTCAGTTTTATATATTTTTAGTGTTTTTTGGCGTTTTCTTTTAATAAAAAATAAAAATTTTTCATGTTTATATTGTTTAATATTAGGCTCACAACAGAAAAGTTACAAGATACTGGTTATGATTCTAGAATTAAATCGTTTGGTCATAATGTTCTGTTTTTGGCATGGCAAAATCACGGCTGGCAAACAAGAAAAGAAAAGGAATGGGGCAGCTCAGAATTGAATCGAGTAATTTAATTATATTTAAATGTTTAAATGTGCTTTACAAATTAGCTTTTCCAATTGCATACAATTAAAATGGAACTTTGGGGATCAGATATGGGATATTTCTATCCCGAGACGCTTTCAACAGTAAATTCAGCTTATTTGGAGTCTGGAAACCCATTCCAACTGCAGATTAAACGCGAACTGAATGGTAATATATTCATAGGCTATGAAGGCTTGCCTTTCGAATTGTGGGTAGGTTCACTTTCATTGTTGTAAGGTTTTGTTGATTTTCAGTTATTTTTCTGTGAAACTTTTGTTCTAACATTATAAAATAATTTAAAAAACAGTTCATAGTGACACATTTGTTTACCTTAATGATGACTCAAGATACAGTTGAAAGGAAATTAACAATTTTATATTTTAAAACAGGTCTGTTCAACATGGGGCTTTTGAGCCACATGAGGCACTTTAGATTTATTTCGTTGTTACCAAAATAAATCTGTATTAACAAAATCATGGCTCCGATAAAAATTGAAAATCCATGGGGAACGACGTTTGTTTCATTAGAAATTGATTTCATTGCATTTTTTACAGATGAGAGCACAAATGAATTCAATAGCGCACGACTTGCAATTTTTATTCTAGGTGCTCACCATTATTTTAATATTTATAAGTAACTTTTAAATCTTACAACTCTTAAAGATACTACTAAAGGAAGTGGCATATTTAATGCATTATTAAGAAATACCTTCTTTTCCTAGGGTTTATGCTGTCTCACCCAGATGCCCCACAATTTTAATCCTACAAATATATACCCATGAGCAAGCTCATGTTGGTACTGTATATAGCAGGTGAAAATTCATGAGCAGGTGAGCTCCATTTCTAGAACTTCTCATGATATTTTCACTTTCGGGTTCCTAACTGCCGATGGAAGGTCTTACGTCTCTTTCTTTCTATATACTTGTCCATACTCATCTATTTCTACAATTCCTATATCAATTTGTCATCGTTACTCTTTATTTATTAAAATATCTTTCAAAAATTTTGGCAGCGTTTCGCCCTTATTTTATGGAAAATTCCTTGTTTCATACAAACGTTAGTCTATGGTAAATTGAAATGAATGCATTATTATAATGTAATTATTTTAGTCCAACAACTCATATTTGCTTTCCTATGATCGCCACAGTTACCACTATTCGTAAATCTCTATATTATCATCTCACAGATCCATGCGTAAATGTATCATTTTATTTTAATTTCCACCGTGAGGATTATCAAACAATGTACTTGATCTAACCCTACTTTTAGTTTCGTTGACCTAAATTTCTATCACTAGTTGTACCTTTGATAATATAATAATCGGCAGGAGTTAAATAAAAATTCAATTTCTCTACTTAAACACATATTAGTGTTGTCCCGTTAACTCTGGCGATATTTCCGCATTTTACCATCTTACCGCTCCGTCCACCTTTCATGAACGTGGCGGTGAAATCCAGTGGAGTCCTACTTTCGTGATCAATGCAAAGCTAACCAGTCCCATCAGACTCCGAGGGGTAGAAAATGATAAATTGACACGTCAACATCCCGCAAACTTAACTGCAGGAATTGAATGTCAATTCAACATTTTTTCACTGACTTTTACAATATTATATACAAAATGAATATAAATAATTTAGGGGAACCTGCCAAGCGATGCCAAAAGACATCGCGGACATCCAGAATAAGTTAAAATAAACAAAATATTAACTTCGAAAAATGTATGTGTACAAAAAAATAACAATACTTACAATCCACAAGTTTGTCATTTAAGCATCCAAATTTGAAAAATTGTCATATGTCGGCATAGAAATTGTCTAAACAATTGTGTCTATAAATGTCTAAAATTTTGTCTAAAAAAATTTTTGTGTCTAAAATTATGAAAATGACTGCTGTTTTTTGAAATTATTTTCTCAAATATTTGTATTATTTAACCATTCTCTTTGATTATTTCTCGTTTTACCCTTTGATATTTAAATTTTTGGTCGCCGCTTCCGCCTATGTATTTTCTAAACCTTCTTTTGTAAGGTTTTGGCGGTTTTATGTTTTGGTTTTGTGTATATTTCTGCATCTGAAGGCTTTTCAATGATTTTAATTAATATATATTTTATTTAATTTTGTTATGTTTTTATTTTGTTTTATTTAAAATGTTTTTTTTATTTTTGATTTCTGCTTGATGTGAGTGCTTATATTACATCACCCATATTGATAACTTCCAAACGAAATTAGTTATTTTGTTTTAATTTACACAATTTTCTCATTTTTGTTTAAATATACTTATATATCAAGGATTGATGTCAATATATCATGTAAACTATTATGTTTGGTTATATTAATTATATTTAGAATTTTTTTGTTTTTACTTGTTAAGTTGTATTATAGATGAGTTTATTCATTGCAAAAGGATGTATTATTAAAGTTGTAATTAAAACTATTACTGTTATTAGAAGTTGTGGTATGATTCATTGCCAATTCCAATTACGTAATGTTTTAGCAAAAATTGGAAACGTTGGTTTATGTAAATCTTTTTTTGTAAATGAAGTTTTGTAAAAACAAGCATTGATCATCTGTAATAGACTTTTTTACCTCGAGAACCAATAGAGAATTCCAACCCAAAATATGGCGAAAATCTAATGTAAAAATATTTAAACTTAAAAATTTATATATAAATGTTTAAAAAAATTGGAATTTAAAAATGCATTTATAGAATAGATCTATAATAAAATTAAAATAATATCACTAGTTTTGGGTACTATATTATTGTATTGTGGCTCCTGTAAATCAGGATAATATTTTGATTGGTTTTTATGAAGATGTCTGTTGAACAGGCCTGATAACACGCAAGTTATCATAAATATAAAATGATTTATAATTTATAATTTGAAATCGGTAGAAATTGAGTAATCGTATTGAAAGAACTAAAAATAAGTTGTAAACAACGAAACTTTTTGCATCTAATTTAGTTCTGAAAAGATCCTGCATTTAGTTATTAATGAAATCAAAATGTTGTCAACCACAAAAAAATTTGCTTATTTGAATTTTTTTGTATCCGCCTAAATTCTCGCATTCAGTATTTCTTTGTTTTAATCATTCTAATTTCTTTTATATTTTCGTAGGATAATTTAGTTGATAAGATCCTAATATTTTATAGAATTTAACCTTTTCCGGAGCTCAAAACATTCCAAACTATTTCAGAAACAGTAAATTAGTTGACAGTGTGAAACTTGCTTTTCTTTAAAACAGTTTTCTGTGGATTTATTTATGCGTGTTTCCTTAAAATCAATTAATTTTGTAAACAGAAGTTACTGTATTTTTTACATTAACTTTTACTAATTTTAAAAATTAAATCCTTTAGAAAGTGATAATAATTTTTTATTTTCAGTCTTTAGTTATTGAGAGTAATCTTCATGGAACTGACGGAATGTTATGGATCATTGACTGGCCCTTGAAATTCAGAGACTGAGACTATAAATGTGATTGTAGGTATACAGAAAATTGTCGACAAAAACATGAAATTAATTAAACATTGATTTTTTTATTAGTTTTTAATCGTTTTGCCCCAAATTTTAATGAATAAAATATCTATATGACTATTTTTGGAAAATGATTTTTAAAACTATTCATAATTTTTGCAGAACACCTGTTGTGGTTTTGTCAGTGAATTCGAATAGGAATTATTGTCAATCTGACTCCAAGCGTGATTTTAAACAACAGTAACGAACTCCAAATGATATAAACTTTATTGATAAATACATTTTATCTCCACTTTAAAATTACACAACGAATTATCAATCAATCACAATTTGGTGCTTATTACGACCCTTCAGGAAGAATAGCACTTTTCGGATCAATTGGCTTTACAATCACTTGACTACTATGGTGGATTTCTGAGATTGGTAACTCTGATTTAGTTGCTTTGCTTTGACCTTGCTTAATTTCTGTTTCAGATTTCTCTTTAATTTCTTTTTTGTCTTTCTTTGTCTTCTGCAATTTTTGTCTTTTTTTTTCTGTGTTTTTGATTTCATTTGCGCTTCCTTTTTATACTCCATCATCCAATAACACTTACTGATGTCGAATAGAATTTCTGATATCTTTTAACGCTAATTCCTTTTGGGCCTCCATAATCACTGACAGCTGTCCAGATAAATCATTTTTAGAGGTGCCCTTTCCCGGATTCCAAAACAACATTTCTTCCCTTATCTTGAAAAAGCTTTCGAAATAACGTGCGAATTTTCCTTTTGTTTTTGTTTTCCTAAATTTGCACTTGTTAATTATAGATGACCTTCTTTTATTTAATTGTCTGTTTTTATTGATTTTCTCTTATTCCCTTCTCGTTATTCGACATTTCTTTTTCATTCCCTTTTTATTAATCTCCAGAACCACATCTTAATCACTTATGATTGTTTCCCCCAATCATTTTACATGTTTATTAATTATTTTACTTTATTATTTAGGTATCCTCAACATATTCTTCTATTTATACGGTTTTTAAATTTTAAAAAAGTTATTTTGTAATTCTTTATTATTAAGTCCTGTAAGTCAAGGCCAAGACAAATATCTTAGAAATTTTATCTTATCTTTCCAGGAACGAATCTATCATTTAATTTGAAGGTTGAGTATATTTTTTGATTATCTTGTAGTAACGTTGACTTTATTGACTTTACTTAAGTAATTAGAAATTTTAATAATAAATTTTAGTATCAGAACTCTTAGTATTTTAAACGTTCATAATAAATAATTCACAAAACTAAAGTATTTATTTTTCAAAACAATGTTGGATAAAAAAAATCTTTCTCAGGAAATTTTCTGTTATATAAATACGCTTAGCAGATTTTCAACATTTCACAATCATTCCACACGACATACTATTAATTAGTCTATTTTTAATTTAAATTGTTAAAATTATTTAATTTAAAATATTTCCTCACATTCCACTCTTTTTAAAATGTTTCAATCAATCTGTTTCTGATAATGCCTTTTCTTTCCTCCATCTTTATTTCAAAGCTTCTCTCGTGTCTTTGTTCAATAACCTTTCCTGGAGCTTTATATCGGTCATCATTTTTATTTCTAATATCTTTCATCACTGTTATTATTGTCTTTGTAAATCCATTCATGAAAAATCTTTTTTCCAAATACTAGTTCAGCCAGAATTTTATTAATTGATTTTTAAGAAGTTGAACTTAAAATAGTTAGACGTATTTCTACCCAATTTTTATGAACCTTATCTTTTAATGTTATATGAAGTACATAGAGTATAATATAATGATATGGAGTTTTTACCATTTCATTTTCAATTTAAAATGTCTTATTTTATTGATATTTCCATTTATTATATCTTTATTTCTGTAGAATCTTTTATTCATATATTTGGCATCTCACCAATCATCATTGAAAAAATATTAGTAATCAGTGTACATCATCCGGTTTCGCTGCGAACTTTGATATGGAAGCGTTCACAAATTCTTTCTTGTCGTCAATTCTCTTTCCGTGTAAACTCATCATGTATAAACCTGACAATCGTTCTTCTAACATGGTTGACTTTCTTCATGTCTGTGTTAGATGACGAAGGAAAACCATTAGACACCTTCGTGCTTTCAAAGTACTACAGAACGGGGCCTAACAGATACAGAATCAATATCCATGCAGAAAAACTATCAACAGTCGAATCCTAAACAAATCCCAAACCAGATCCAAAGCCGAATGATGAACAGCAGGCAATCTATCAATATCATAGACAATATTCTAATTCATCCCATTTTAACTATTGACAATTATTTAATTCTCTTATTATCTGTTTATTATTTAGACATTTGTAAATGGTGATCTGTTTATTTATTGACAATCATTTGGATATTTGTAAAAATGTAATTCATTTTATTTATTAAACTTATTTTATTATCTGTTATCTATTGATGTCAAATAATATTTATTTGTCTTGTGTAATTTTGCGTAACTCAATAACTTTTAGAAAAAAGGGTAAAATCACTTTTACTAAAATCATTATTATTATTATTAGTATTATTATCACTAGTATTACAAATAATTTTGTTAATTATTATTATTACTAAAATTATTATTATTATTATTATTATTATTATTATTATTATTATTATTATTATTATTATTATTATTATTATCATTATTACAAATTGCGTGACAAAGAATAGTCGACATGCTTCATTTCCTACGTTATGAAAATTAATAATAAACTCATTTCATTTTATTTCTTATGTAAATTTATTTAATTTCCTGTGCAAAGAATTAATAACAAACCTATTTTATTTCCTGTGTTAGGGAAAAATAATAATAAATTTATTTTCGTTCTCTATTTTACGTAAAAATAATAATAAATTTATTTCATTTCCGGTAAAATAAAAAATAAATTAAAATCACGAAACCCATTATAAAATTAGTATGTATACTGACGCTAAAGCTCAGTATATTCGCCCAAAAATCTTGCGACATACTTTTCTTTTAGAGGAAAATCTCGAAAAGAACTTAAACAGGAGCAGAGCTCAACAAAATCTTTTTCTGCAAGGATAACAAAACACGCGTATATAGCATATAAACATAAACACAATTTTTGGCACGCACTTATCTGAATTTGTGTAATATATTATATCTCGATTGGAACCGTGTATAATTTGGTAATTTTTCATTTAATAAATTTTATATAACAAATTGTCTTTGATATATTAAAGTTTATATATATATATATACTAATACCAGTGAACTTTGAGATCTCGATCTAAAATAGTGAGACCTCAACATCTGTACTTTTCGTTATGTGCTAAATGAGCGTTCCACCGTACACGTTGTGATTGGCAGTGTGAGACCACTTTAAATAGCTTAAGAAATTACAGAAAATAAATAAGCACTGCTTATTATTATCAGTCTCATAAAATGTAAGTCTGTTTATTCACTTAGCAAACATAAAAACGATACAAAACGTTATGAATCGTAATATGCCAATGTGTCGCTCATCATCCATCAACGCAAGAACTCACGCATAACTTTTATATGCGTTCGTTTGTTTTTAAATTATGTTAGCATGTGTAATAAACATGTTTCCAACATGAAAAATATAGAAGTATTAAAGTCTTAGTGTTGAATTTTATACAGTACAATACTACCGTATGTCAGTAGAATCACTGCATTATATATTCGAAAATGTCCACCAAAATAGTCAATTTGTAATTATTAGCATCTTAAAGAGCTCCAAATTTCTCGAAAATATGTTGAGGGGACTAAACAGATTTTACATAGTTCTTCTCCCATAAACCTTGTTTTATTATGCATAACCTTTTAAAAAATCCTGCTGGGGCCCTTGTTATTTAGTCTATTAATCTATATTCAATAAAATATAATTATTTATTCAGTTTAATAAATAAATTATATTGTTACTGTTGGCGAATATGGTTGATTTTTATTTATTTTTTCTAAGTTTTTTGTGTGAATCCTGCCTAAACGCCATCAAGATTATTATTCTATCCCTCATATGTACCCATGGTGATTGCTATGTTGGTGCTGTACATAGGGGTTGAAAATTCATGAGCAAGTGAGCTCCATTTCTAGAACTACTCGTCATGATATTTTCACTTTCGGGTTCTTGACTGCCGATGGAAGGTATTACGTCTTTCTCTTTATATATCCTGGTCCTTACTCGTCTATTCCTACAATTCCCATACTTATTTGCCATCTTTACTCATTATTTATAAAGGTATCCTTAAAAATTTGAACAGCGTTCCTCCCTTATTTTTTGGTAAATTTCCTATTTCATTTGTTTAATCACTGTTTCGACTACATTTTCGTCCTAGTTTACCCTTTATCTTTCCTTTTATTAAAAATTTGATTAACAGTTCCTTAACTCCCGGTACGCTCTCATGATTTTAAGCAGTTACAACCCTCTGCGGTCACTTTAATAAACACTAGTCTCATCTGCCACATTACAACTTCGACTATTAGAAAATGCTTTCAACTTTACGTTATTACACTATCCTATCCTTTTCTACTTGATTTCCCGATTAATTTTCCAACAATATTTTAAATTTTCTATGCAAAACTTTATTCCCCCTTAACTAAAGTCGCACTTCCCATGATTTTAGGTGCTCAGTCGGGCAGACGTTTCCATCAGACGCTGTGAGTTTTACAACGACACCCTACGAGTAAAGTCCTGCGCCTTTCGACCAGGACTCGTCGTGGACAGCCGAGGTATTAGGAGTTGCGTTACCAGCAATCACAACTAGCGAAAACAAACTCGCCAGTTGAACCGCTAGTCTGCCCTCCTAAACTACTATTTCAATACTTATTATAAATAAGATTTTATGTGGACTTGTCAGTGGCACCAAAAGATGCCGCGACCATCCACAATAAAGTAAAAATAAACAAAACATTAACTTCGAAAAATATATTTATGTGTGGGGTTTATGGTTTCAACAACCTTGACCCCAGATGAAAATTTTTCTTGGGTTTTGAGGTCGCCAAAGGTGAGCGCCATGCGGGAACTGCTCTGGCCCGACCTCAAACTGGGTCCAACGCACTACCGTTAGAAGGTCCATGTGCGATTTATCATTCCCGTTCCTTACTGATGATAGATGGTTTTATTCGCGTCTTTGGCTCGCTGTCTGATTGACGCTATTTGTATGGGATTAATTCAATTAAATTTTATCTAACGGGAGTCAAATCATTACTTGAACACGACACTCAACAAATTTTATTTAAATAAAACATTTTGGTCTAACTTCACGCCTTCGGGTCTTTTACTTGAACGGCCCGTCGTTTGGCCCTTTCGGATCTGCCGGGATGTGCTTGACTTGTTTGGCAGCAGGTTTCGAAGTTGACTTGGCCTCCCGGTATGCTAGCTTTGCCGGGGCGAAGACTAAGGGGTAGGTCACTGCTGCTCCTTCTTGACATGCAGACAGCGCCACCTCCAAGCCCCTAAGTTGTGTCTTTAGACTCTGGTTGAGCTGTTTTTCCTCAGCCCAACCCCTCTGCACTGCTGTTAATCTTTGATATAGACGTTTAGCCTTGCTCGGTTCCACCAAGTACTCTTTGTCAATTGAACTTCGGTTGTCAGCTGTATGATTTGTTTGTGTAGATCTTTAATTATCGTTTGCGCCTTTGCTAGTTCTTGTTGCAGAATCTTGTGGTGGTTCATGTCTACAATAGAGGGGTAAAATTAATTCATCGTTAATAGGTGTTAGCTAATTTATAATGGGTCCTATATCTTATGGCGTCGGATTGCGACTGGTATTCCCTTTTTTTAGATTGAATTTTTATTTAGCAATGCAAAGAATAACCTAACTAAATACATGTATTTAATGCATAACCAAAAGAATCATCGCGGTGAGTCAAATCTTTAATAGTGTCGGTCGGAGCTTGTTCTTGGTGGTCCCCGAGCGTATGGATGCTCGCGATGGGTGTTTGGAGCTTCGTTTGTCCGTTCTCCTCTTCCTGTCCATAGTTGGCGTGGGACTACCACGTTGATCGCCTCCGTTGGCCTGTTCAGTCTGGGATTGTCCAAATTGAACGACGTGTTGTACGTAGGGGCGTACCTGTCCGTACTTAGGATCTCATCTAGGTGTCGTGCCCGTCGGATTTGCTGGCTTGTTTGTCTCTGGTGTTCCTCCAAGCGTGCGAGGAGGTGTTCCACTTGACCTCTTATCTCCCGCGCCGGGTTTCGACCGGGCTCTCGCTTGATCGCAACGAAAGAAAGGTCTATGTCATCACTGATTTTCTGATCTTCTCCTCGGGATTCTCTGACCGGTGAGATTGAGAATCCCGCCTCCCACATCGCTTGCCGGCACCGCGTAGCTGAATGCGCTGGAAAGCGTAGTGTGACCCGAGACGAGTCAATCTACGAGTCCTCTGGAAAGATTAATGCATTAGTGAGTATAAATCGTCATTTAGGTCTATGTTATTGAGTTGGTAGTCTAGGTTCCTTCAGTCATAAGCCGTTTCAATGGTCGTGTGATGGGTCACTTAGAGTTTAATTCAAAGTAGGGTCAGGATACAGACGATTCTTACTACTGATTCTTACTACCGTTTGGTCTGATTTATATTTCAGTATTTCGTTAATACGGTCAACCCTTGTCGAGTCCTGTGGCGGGAATCTTTATTGACCCTCCCCTCGGCCGTTGCTTCAACCACCACACCTCACCGATCATTCGATTTCGGGAAAAACCTTTAAGCATTTTAAGCATCAATTGTCACGAGTTGGCGTTCGCTAGGGAATATCAAAACAGTACTGACAAATTATGACGGGACGAAAGCGAACTTGGAACGATAAAATTAGGTGGGACATTATAAAATCTCCGAGTACCCTAAGGGAAAACAAAAATAAAGGTGAAATTAGAATATATCATTACAAAATATCGAAGTAGTCTAGATGAGGATCAGGTGAATAAATTACGGGAGCATACTAAATTTTGGAGTGGTATCATGAAAAATAATTAAATAGAATTAGAATAATTTGAATCGAGTAAATTAAGGGAAATCGGTACAAAACATCAGAGTCATACAAGGAGAGTTGACTCTGTTTTCAATGAGTCGCATCATCTATACTATAAGATGATATTGTGGAAGCATACACACTCGAGTTAAAGTTATTTATTCTTGTTTTAATGAGCAACCTCTTTTAACATGGGAAGTAGAAAAATGACAGAAAGATTAATTAAAACATGCAAACAAAATACATGATCAAGCTGCATACAAATTTTTAAAATCCTAAACTAAGTTAACGAGCAAAAATCTTTTATCACCGAAATTAAAAATTGCGTCAAGTAAAGACCTTATAATAAATCTTGATAGCTAATTTTTGGGAAAACAAAAAAAATATTATCCAAAGGTATATTTCAAATTTATTTTAATCATTAATTTATTGATACGCTAACTAATATTCCGATGGAATTTCGGCTGGCAAATCAAATCAATAATTGCTATAGAAAATGGTGAGGAATACTTCCATTTCTGAAGATTATAATTTATTCAGATTGTCATAGCGAATTTCCCAAGAAAATAATTTATTAGACCATACTGAAAAAATATTTTGTTTTCTAAATAAATTATAGTTTAAAATCTTTCAAAATCACTTTAAATCTCAATAGTTCCAAAATTTTAAACCTATAATTTCCTAAAATGCTGCGGAAATACCTATCAACTATAACAAATCGAAATATAAGGTCCTTTAAATTTTACTGGGAAAAAAAAATCTTACTGTACATTTGATGGAAATTAAATTGATCATATCATTGATGTGTATTTCAGCTATTATTATATACAAATCTATTCATTGAAATACAGTGGTTATGGGTTCGAACGATGGTGACAGGCAAAATGCTGCGGAAATACCTATCAACTATAACAAATCGAAATATAAGGTCCTTTAAATTTTACTGGGAAAAAAAAATCTTACTGTACATTTGATGAAAACTAAATTGATCATATCATTGATGTGTATTCCAGCTATTATTATATACAAATCTATTCATTGAAATACAGTGGTTATGGGTTCGAACGATGGTGACAGGTGGTGATTGGCTGAATAAAAAGTATTGAACATGTGGAGCTTGATGGGTTTGTATTTATGAGTTGTATTTCGCGTGATGATAAAAATTTTTATTGGCGATAATTCCACTGATTAACTCAAATATATATTTCCAAAATACAGTTAAGTTTCATTTCCGTCGCTCTTCAGTTTTAGGATGGCTGGGACCGTTCTGGACGATTTTTGGCGTTTGATTCGTCTGATTTGTGCTCAAGGAAATTTTGTTATTAGTTTAACAACAGTGTTAATTATTACCTTCTGATGTTCTCCGGTTCTCCGAGTTTGGTCCGGTTCTCTGTGGGCCTTTGTCGGGTGCATTCGAGTATCGTGCGTACGTTTGTCTAGTGGCCGAAAGTAGTGGGATGTGTCACATCCAGCACATGTCACATCCAGCACAGTACCCCCTCCCCCCCCGCTGAGAGAAAATTTTTCTAAGTCCAAAAGACAAAGACCATGACTCATTCAAGGTCATTGAAACAAAGAGCATGACTCATTCAAGGTCATTGGATGACTCATCATATTTTTTCAAGGTCATTGAAACAAAGACCATGACTCATTCAAGGTCATTGGATGACTCATCATATTTTTCAAGGTCATTTAAACAAAGACCATGACTCATTCAAGGTCATTGGATGACTCATCATATTTTTCAAGGTCATTGAAACAAAGAGCATGACTCATTCAAGGTCATTGGATGACTCATCATATTTTTTCAAGGTCATTCAAAAGTAGGTCAAGGTCAATCAAAAGTAGGTCAAGGTCATTGGATGACTCATCAAAAATTTTCAAGGTCATTCAAAAGTAGGTCAAGGTCATTCAAAAGTAGGTCAAGGTCATATTATTTTTAAACATTTTTAAATTTAAATTTACTACTTATAAAAATAAGTAGTATATATTTTGTACATTTATTTTATTATTATTAAATTAAATTGTTTTTTTTTAATCAAGTCAATTATTTTATTATTATTATTATTATTATTACAAGTTTTATTTATTAAGATTATAATTTTTATTATTATTATTACATGTTTTAATTTTTTTTTTTTTATTACAAGCTTTATTTATTATTAATATTATTCTTTTTATTTTTATTATTATTTTTATTATTATTATTATTAATATTATTCTTTTTATTTTTATTATTATTTTTATTATTATTATTATTAATATTATTCTTTTTATTTTTATTATTATTTTTATTATTATTAATATTTTTATTATTATTACAAGCTTTATTTATTAAGATTATAATTTTATTATTATTATTACATATTTTAATTTTTATTACAAGTTTTATTTATTAAGATTATAATTTTTATTATTATTATTACAAGTTTTATTTATTAAGATTATAATTTTTATTATTATTACATGTTTTAATTTTTTTTTTATTACAAGCTTTATTTATAATTAATATTATTATTTTTATTATTATTATATTTATTATTATTATATTTATTATTATTATTATTATTACATATTTTAATTTTTATTACATGTTTTAATTTTTATTACAAGTTTTATTTATTATTCTTTTTATTATTATTTTTATTTATTATTATAAATATTATTATCATTATTTTTATTACTTTTTATTAATAATACATATATATATATAATAAAACAAATACATAAAACAACTATATAAAAAACATCTATATAAAAACAACTATATATAAAAAAAAAAAACAACAACTTCATAAAAAGTAAATCAATTATTAATTATACAATTAAACAAATATCAAGTTTTATTTCACGTTTCTTCACGCTTGGCATTTGATTATGAAAATATTGCTAATAAAAATAATAATAATAAATTATAACAAATGAAAATACCAAAGAGAAATTTTCACAATTTTTATTTTATATATACAAATTTGTTAATAAATATCAATAACATTCTCAAATATCTCATCAAATTGCTGATTGCGAACTGTTGGATCGGTTTCAGGCATGATTATATTACCACCAACATCAAGGACATCAACCCCTCTATAATGACCATATGCAAAACTCGAGTTTTTCCCTACCCAAGCTCTCTTGTCGTCATGATTATTTAATGCTATTTTAGAATTTTTAAAAGTGAACAGCTGATGATTTCGGGTCCCTATCCTAGTTTGAGGTACCGACATAATACTATTGTTATTATAACAATTCAAATATGATTGGTGTTTAATGTCGGTACCCGGTAATTTTACACCCTTAGCTCGCATTGTTGATTTATTTCCTAGCAAGCTATAACATTTAGGGCGCAAGAAAACCCACTCGCTATATCCTAACCCTTTACTCTCATCCTTGAACTTGCCAATAACCGAGTCAAGTCGTCTAGAATATAAAGGATGAGAAGGATCATAATTTGATGTATCTAACAGATCATCCGAAATCATAGCTTTTAATAAAATTTCTAATTTGAAATTTTTTATCTCCAAAAAGAAGCTATCTGTATCACCCGCTACTAGATTGATATCACAATTGTAAATATCACGATATTTTTGTAACTCAACATACTGTAACTGGTACATCCGTAGTTTGGATAAATCTAGAACTGATTGACCGATATAACTAGGTCTATCCAAACATATTGAGTCCTTATTAAGATGAGCGGCAAAAAGATCATCAGTAATCTCTATTGTTTTTCTAAATGCCGGTTTTGACGAATATGTAATTAACTTTTCAGCCGAATTACATAATCGCAAATTCATCCTCTTTTTAAGGTTCTCAACAGATTTACCATACAGACTGTTGTTATACAATTTAAATAAATCTCTATATAATTCACTAACTGCATTTGCACGCAAGTTAGTGTTTTTATCGATATAATGTTTAAAAATAGGAGCTTGCTTGTATTTAATAGCTCTATGTATGTGTGTAACCTTAGCCCCGAGAGAAAGATAAAGCCTGAGAAGCCTCCAATGAAGAACATAGTTCTTCTTAGGATAATGCGTTAGCATTAACTTCTCAACTTTTG
Source organism: Schmidtea mediterranea (assembly GCA_022537955.1). NCBI lineage: Eukaryota > Metazoa > Platyhelminthes > Tricladida > Dugesiidae > Schmidtea > Schmidtea mediterranea. The sequence goes on from CM039680.1 coordinate 90,269,593, forward strand.
AATTTGGTGGGCACATCTTTTCCGGTCCAATCGGAAAGTCATTTAGAAAATCATGTAAATTATCTGGAATCTCGATATCAACTTCCATAGTATATCCATATGGAAGGATTTCAATATCCACAACATTCGCACATTCATTCAAAACCTCATCCAAACTATCATACACCCAAGTAAAATCAGCGTAAGGAAGACTTTGGCTGAGAGCCCAACCATACAGATTATTTATATCTATGTACAATAATTCTGTATCCTCCGAAGCAGCAATGTAATGTTTGTTAACAAATGTTAACCCACCCCGTATTCCACCTTCGTAAAAATTGAACATTTCCATGTCCTGTAAAAGTTCAATGGGTTCCGTTAATGTCATAAGCGCTGAAGCCCATGACATACCCGGAATGCCATAAAAGTTTAGAGGTTCAAGACCATTGTAAACAATAGCCTTGGCACGGAATTGTTGAAAATAGTCCGCAAGGAGGAATACATCAAGTTTAAGGTAAATTAACATATAATCACGCAAAGTCCTACAGTTTTGCTGCGTCCAGATTAGTTGTGCCCTATCGTACTCATCTTCACTTACGCCCTCCCAAATTGGAGGCAACTCATAAGTAGTCTCAAGAACTTCCTCCGAAACAGCAAAATTATATGGAAAAATACCTTTACAGTCGACTATAGAACCTTGAAAGACAGACGAAGTCAATGGAAGAGAAGTTAGCGTTTTCACAGCCTTAGCTAACGAACAATTAACAAATTGCATACTGTCGATAAAGCGAACAGCCAATTTGTTAATGTGAACAATTAATGAAATAAATTTTTCTGTAGAGGTCGGTATGATATCTAAATTCCATGAAGGAAAGCGATCGAAACCATATTTTAAAATATGGTGAAGGTCATACCCTCTTAAATTATGAAAGACTATAGGTAGCAACCGATAAATCCTACGAGCTATATTACATTTTCGGCAAGCTGCCCTAGATAATTACCAGTAAAATGGCAATGATCTCTAACCGGATTTACAATCGGTTTTTTACATAAATAACAGGTTCGACAAGATTTAAACTGTCGAACCTCACTGAAAGACATAGGCCCTATCAATTTATCACCTTCCGAATCATAGTACGGAATAACAATTTCAGTTGCAATTTCCTCAATTTTCTTAAGAAAATCAGGAATGCAATCAAGTCCGTAAAAGTAATAATATGATTTGTGTTAGTATAATTATTAATTAATAAAAGGCCTGCTGCAATAGGCATATGAATTTGATGATGTCTATCATCAGGAGGTAAAACCGATTCAAAATCGGCATAAATCACAAAAGGTGGGGTGATATGTTTAGAATAATTTAGGAATTCTAAATTTTTATTTTCGGGGAGCGTGTATAGGGTTGTGCCAGTCTGATTTTTGGCGCATAATGCAACATGTGTATTGAATTCATTATCTAATCTAAACCCATTAAGGCAATGTGGACACCAACGACATCTAATTTGAATGTTACAGTCAGGGTTTTGATGGCAATTCATTAACCAGTTGATATTGGTCACAGCGGTATAATGATATCTATCATTATTTTCAAGTAGTAATAAATAAATAGGGTTTCCGTCAGTGACTTTGCTTCTATGGATCAAACTTAAATGAGGATGGTGAAAGACATAATTATCTGGAACCTCATCAATTATAACAGTTGGTGTGTACGAAAACACATTTATTGATAATTTTAAAGTCGAATTTTTCTTTTCGAACTTTGGGATGTTTATTAATTTCATGGGACAATCCGTGATCTCATCGTACTCTAATTCGTCTAAAAACTCGGTATATTTAGAGACTCTTTGGGGGTTTTCACCAATTATATCTTTCTTTAATAAATAAAGAATAGAGTAAAGGAAGCACTTGTCGTCATTGTTTTTTATATTTACTATGGCTCCTTTATTTTTCAATGCAGAAGGGGTTTTAATATATTTATGTCCAGACAAACGATTAATAGGAGCATATTTTGTTAAAATAAAGTGAATTTCCATAATATTAATAACACGCCATCCACTGCCTAAATGGGTGAATTGTTCTATTTTTTCGTTAAGCTTATTAACCCCTTCACTTAAAAAGTTATCTGAAAATGTCTCCGCATTATTTGAAAAATAATTGTCACGGATCTCGCCATCTTTTTCAAATTTAATTAATATCGCGAATTGAATTTTAACGCTCCCCATTTTATTTATCTCAAAAATTAATTTATTACTGATTCGCTCAGTTAAAGTTACTGTAATTAGTTGCGCGTTAGATATATCAAAACGTAAAGTTTTGATAGCGCCATTTAAATTTACTGAAATGTTCGGCTCATTCGCTAATACAGAACCTCCGAATTGTATAATATTTTCATTATTTATAGTAGGTATAGTATTTTCATTAATTATAATAGGTATATTATTTATAATATTTTCATTATTTATAGTATTTTCATTAATTATAATAGGTATATTATTTATAATATTTTCATTATTTATAGTATTTTCATTAATTATAATAGGTATATTATTTATAATATTTTCATTATTTATAATATTAGAGTCATCATCATCACTGATTTCGATGACTTCTTTTTTAATTATTTTATTTGGGATATTAATTTTAATAGGAGCAGCAGGTCTTTTATTCTTTTTATTTGATGTTTTTTTATTTTGTAGTATATTCAAAATATCGACGTTATTTTTATTAATTTTCTTAAACATATTTATTTTACTCGACTTGAAAGAATTTAAATGAACCCCATGTTCCCTATAAAATTCTTTATATTTAATGTTCTGGGATGTTTTGCATATGGCGCAGATAAAAAAGTTGATGCCATTAAATCTATGGCGGTAATATTTTTTCATTTCTTCATGGCAACTTTCATTATGTTGCAATGATGAGATGCAATATCTTGGATAAAAAGTGCCTAATAAAAATATTAAATTAAAAACCTATATAAAATAACTATGATATAAAATATCTAATAATTCTAACAAATAAACCTATATAAAATAACTATGATATAAAATATCTAATAATTCTAACAAATAAACCTATATACAATAATATTTGCATGCTCACTGCAAACTATTTAATAATTCTAATATATAAAACCTTAAATACAATAATATTTGCATGCTCACTGCAAACTATTAAATAATTCTAATAAATAAAACCTTAAATACAATAATATTTGCATGCTCACTGCAAACTATTAAATAAAATATCTATTAAAATAATTCCTATATAATTCATATATATAATTCAATTACGTAAGATCTATAATAAAAATGCCTATATAATTCAAAAAACTATTTGTTCAACTATATTTGTTTATAATTTATTATGTTAATATATGTTTCAGTAATAATACTTTTTTAAAATATATTATAAATTAATGATATTTGAAGTATTATTAAAATAATACTTTAAATTTCATCAATTTAAAAATATATTTATCATAAAACTTTTGAAATAAATAGATTCTTATTATAAATTTATTATAAATTATTATAAATTATTGATATTTGATGTAATATTTTAATAATACTTCAAATATCATTAACTTAATTTCGATAAATAAAAATAAATAAAAAACTAACATTTATCTCCTGATTCCGACGAATCTTCATCCTCTATAGAAGAGAGGTCCTCCATATCTTCCCTAGTAACGAGGGTATCTCCAAAAACGGTGGCATAATTATTGTCATCCCCAGAAATGGGGGCATCTCCAAAAACGGTGGCATAATTATTGTCATCCCCAGAAATGGGGCATCTCCAAAAACGGTGGCATAATTATTGTCATCCCCAGAAATGGGGGCATCTCCAAAAACGGTGGCATAATTATTGTCATCTGCATCCAAATCAACTAAAATGTTTTTTAAATATATAATAAAATTAAATTAAAATTTACCATCTTCGATAATATCCTCTTCGCTATCGCTGATAACAATTGTATCTTCGATTAAAATAACTTCTAAAATAATTTATAAATAAAACATATATAAAATTAAAATTTACCATCTTCGATAATACCCTCTTCGCTATCGCTGATAACAATTGTATCTTCGATTAAAATAACTTCTAAAATAATTTATAAATAAAACATATATAAAATTAAAATTTACCATCATCTTCGATAATTATAACATCATTTTGACGATCTAACTGATCTTGTATTTCTGTTAAAGTATACCAATCTAGAAAAATATAATAATAATAAAATTAAAAATAAATTAAAAATCCTTACCATTTTCATCGACCAACAATTGACGTAAAATTCTTGAGTTCTCCATTTTAAAATTTTTGAAATCCCGCGAGTAAAATTTTGAAATAATTGTGACAAATTCTACATTTGTCAATGTTTATAAAGAGAATAATATTTTCAAGATTTAGCCAATCACATTTAAGCAATACACACATATAGGTGAGAGATTTTTAGACATGTTTTCTTTGTAAAACACATGCAGTCTACACTGTGACTGCATGCGTTCTTTGTAAAATCACATACATACTTTTGTTTGTATGTGTTTTCTTTGTAAATCACATACATACTTTTGTTTGCATGTGTTTTCTTTATTCAATTTTGTGTATGCATGCACTTATCATGTGATGATCACGCACTTATCTTGCACTGTCTTTGTGATCACGCACTTATCATGCACTGTCTTTGTGATGATGCATTATCTTTAATTAAACACATAATAATATTTATAATAATAATAATAAAAATAATATTAATATAAAAAGATTAATAATAATAATAATATTAATAATAATAATATAAAAAGATTAATAATAATAATAATATTAATAATAATAATATAAAAATATTAATAATAAAAATAATATTAATAATAATAATATAAAAATATTAATAATAATAATAAAAATAATAATAATAATAATTATAATAATAATAATAATTATTATTATAATAATAATATTTATAAAAATAATAATAATAAGTAATAATAGAATAATAAAAATAATAATATTTATAAAAAGAATAATAAAAATAATAATAATAAATATTAATAGGTAAAACACAACAATAAACATTAATACATTTATTAATCATCAAATCTCTTGGATAATAACCAAGCTAAACAATGTTGACCACATGTTAAGGTCCATGGTTTTTGATACATAGTTTTATTATAGACAATAGGTTTACCCATTGTTTGCAGTTTCGAAACCATTAAAGCCGGATAATAGAAACCCATAGGATCAAATACAAATATCTTGCTAGGTTTCACATATATTGCTAACCAATGTTCTCCACCGAGATGAGATGATTGAGTATTGACGATTATGGCTTGATTATTACGTAAATATGGAATTTTATCAAGAGGAAAAACCCCTAAAAATTCATGTCCTAGTATTTGTTTTCCAATTCGATAAACCTGAACAGAACTACATCAATAATATTAATAATACATTTAAAAACTTACTCCATGACAAACTATCATAAATTATCTATACATTTATACCAACATTTTCAAACCAACACTGTTCTGTTTGCAGTTATTTGAACCTCATTTTCAAATACTCCATATATTACAACATGTACCGGTTCAGTTGTAGCTTTAGCAAACTTTATATCTAATCGTAAATTACCATTTTGAGGTAATTGACTCTGATTTAAATCGAAATCGGGTGCCAAAACAAATGTGAAGAATGGATATTTGCTTTTAAAATCTTCAAGAGTTATACCACAATTAAGGTTTTTATCCAAATAACCCATATTTCTAACTATACTCTGCATATATGTAGCACAATAATTATCATTTTCGAAATCTTGAGTATATGTTTCTCTATAATCACTATTTTTCGATAAAGTTAGCGATGTTACACCAAAGTTTTTGAAAATTGAGCTCGATGTTAAGTATGATCCATTATATTGAGATTCACTTTGAAATGTTACCAATATAAAGTTGGGCATTCTTCTATCTCCAAATATTTGTTCCTTATAGAAAGAAGCTGAACCCTTAGCAATAGCAAATTGAACAATTTCCTTTGTTTTCAATGGATATATTGCATGCTTAGAATTAAGCCCCAATTGATGACCGGCTAATACAGAAGGCTCAACACGAACTCTTCTTACCAATAATTTTGCATCAACTAATTGAAGAATTGGTGTTGTGGTGGCACTTGTTAGTGATAATGCCGAATCAGATCTTTTCAATCTAATGTGTACATTAACACCTGGGAGTAAATATTTCGGTTGATCCATAAAATCGAGTTGTAATGATGAGCACATGGTAAATAATTTCGATCCTTTAATCCACTTTTTCCTATCGTCATCACTAACATAACCCATAGGAGTTAAACATGTATTTTTAGTATCACTATTGTAATTTATAATAGTTTCTATTAGAGCTTTGTGAATATATGTACTGTTACCACCCTCAATCTTGATATTATTAAATCCGAGAACTGCATCTTTAAAAAGTGTATGAAACAAGAAATTGTTTGGTATTACATCACTAGGTTCACCCAACGGTTTTCTATCTTTATCTACAACTTTGATCTGAACAGTTAGCAATGTATCATTCAAATCTAAATATTCAGTTTGGGAACCATTAATATAAAATTCAATATCGGTTCTACTATCCATAATAGAATTCATCGGGAATACCTCTTCAAAGGCCCCCATTTCAATTACTGCTTGGGGAGACGGTCTATCAAATAAGCACAATTCAGATTTACCACAAATCATTTTTGAAATATAGTTCCATGTCCTTTCATTCGTTTGTTTATATGTTTATGATGTCTTTTACGTTTTTGAGCCGGTGCTGGTTCCTGTTTTTGAAACATACCTGCAACACTAGGTAGAACTTTCCCTAACTCGGATAATGCATTTGATTTCAGAGATGGCAATATTTTCTGCTCATTCATTATCACATCTTTAGCAGTTTTCATACCAAAACTACCAAGGCGTTTAAGAATAGGAAGTGCAAATCTACCAATTGTTCTCAACCAACCTGATCCATACTGTTTACCAATAAAATATGGTAATTCGCCACCACTTTGGCTACCACTATACATACTAATAATATCGTTATTGGCCATCTAATTTACGAAAATGTAATGTCAAATGAGTTTTTGTATCTTTACTAAATTCAATAAATTTACCGCTATCATCACGAATATTTATTTCTATATTGTTTATACATGATGTTGATACCGGTAAGTACATGGGATTATCGATATTTATATTGACAACTTCATCCTGGTCATGTTTATCAACCCAAACAGATTTCAAAAGAGGAACCAAAGAATCACCAACAATTATAGGATCGATGATGTTAGTATATATGAACATTTGCCTATGAAGTTTTATTATTTTTGGTTTGCGTACACCAAAAGCACTTGTCCTATATGTTTGCTTATCTAATCCCAATGTATTAGCCAAATTTTTATCAAATGTAATTTCACAAATGTTATTATTCAGACTGAATTTACATAATCCATCTTTAACAAATTCAATAGTTTTAAATATATGTAAACAATTGAATGAAATATATTTATGTAATTCTTCAAGTGTTTCAATATATAAATCATTAGTAAATGTAAATGTCTCTTCAACTTCATTAATATATGATAGTGATATTTTGATGTTTTCGATTGTTACACTTTTTTCATCAAATGTTTTGAAACGTATTAGGTATTCAGTACCAGGAACAACAATGCTAAGCTTATCACAACCCATTCGCTTGGCATCCTCAATACTTTCAAACTTTATTGTAAATGGACTATAATCACAACTAACATTCAATCCATCTTTGAAAAACATGCCACAATTTTCATCTAAAATCTGATTCGGAATATGACAATATCGTTCAAAATTATTGATTGAGAAAATACCACTACAGGTTTTGGGTACACGTTTCTTGTAACCGATTTTACAATGACTATAAAATGGGAATGTATTGTACACAAATGTAAAGTCTTGCAAAGCAACTTCCCAATTTCCATGTAAATAAATGGGATTTTGAAGATCAACCATAAATTTACTTGCTTGATTTTCCGGATGGATTAGTGGGCAACTATTACTCGGTAAAATTGTATAGAAACTCATTTTACTAGGTCTTTTGATGATATCCATGAGGGTTTTTGATATCCATGCCATTTGACATAGTATTGTTTATCCTTACCCACCATTTTAGTTTTCAATATTTTCTGAATTCTGAACACTGTAGGTTTGGAAATAACTTGTAATTCCTGTTCATAGAATTTCCCTTGTATTAAATTGTTATCACTATCTTTAATAACATACATTACAGGACTCTGTTTAGTATTAATTTTAGTAATTTGAAATACCTCATCACTCCAATTACTATCGAAATTTTTGATGAAAGGTGAAGCAGATATTTTACTAATTCTAACGTAATCACCAACTTTATATTTTGGTTTTGTAATAGCAACTGTTTTAGATCGTACTCGTGTTTTCGAGCTGATATCTACGGGTCTCAAACCATTCAGACCTCGATGTGATGAATTATTATAACTAACAAGTATTTTCGGTAATACATTTATCCATATTTTATTACCTTGATGCACGAAATATTTCTTCAATCTATCCCTCAATGTCCGGTTAAATCTTTCAACATGAGCGGCTTTGTATTGAGAATGTACAGAATAATGATTTATTTTCAGACGATCCAGGATTTGCTTAACTTTACTATTGTAAAACTCCTTGCCTATAATAATAATAATAATAATAATAATAATAATAATATTAATAATTATAATAATAATAATAATAATAATAATAATAATAATAATAATACCTAAATCGGTTTGCAAATTGTCTGGATGCTCATTTTTAAACATTGAGTTAATTGCTTTAGATATTTCCTCTGCAGATTTTGTCTTTGTTGGTACACCGCGAGCAAAACGACTGAAAACATCAATACACGTTAAAATATATTTATAACCCTTGTTAATCTTCGAATACGGTATCATCTCCATCAAATCCATTTGCCATAAATCATTAATACCGAATGTCTTATAAGCTCTCGTTGGAAATCTTTTCCGCATTGGTTTGTTTAAACTGTACGCAAGCTGATCTGACAACCACTTTTGCGTTTCCTTTTTCGACTTTGGGACTCTTTTCTTTAACTTTGCCACTCCACCGAAACCTGCCTCGTCTTCTGGGTTCGTCCAAATCTTCTCCATTACAACAAGATGATTTAAATTTTAATTTAACATTAGGTAATGATTGCCCCATCGTTTATTGTGATAATAATGATAATGCTAATGGTAACATTGCTCCGATAAAACCACCTTGTTGTTTATATATGATTTTTCTCATTTGCTTACGATTTTTATTATTTACTAGTGATAACAAAGGCTTACAATGTTTATTCAATACTAGTTTTTTAGAATTACTGATTTTAATTTTACCTCTGACTACTTTTAATAGAATTTTGAGTAAATCATCGACAACAAAAGTTGGAAAAGATTGTAAAATAGACATTCTTTTCATACTCGAAGCCTTTAACAATGCATTAAAATATGGGAAACTCCTATGATTTTTTACAATTTTATCTGTTTTCTTTCTCTTTTTAATAATGTTTTTCGAAATTAGATTCATTGCAGGGTAATTCTCGGTTATTAGTTTTTTAGATGGTGTATAACTGGTTTTTGGTGGAACTTTATTTATAGTCTTTTTAATACTTTGTCTAAGTTTTCGGATATTTTTAAGCCTGGATTTCATAAACATTTTTACATGTTAAAGTTTTCAGCTTTGTTTATATACCATGGCACCTTCTTTATTGAAAATATCGGTTTTTACCCGTAAATCGTCATTGCATTGTTGTGTGAAATCAAGAAATATATATCCATGTGGTGATTTTGTAGCATCTTGAAATGCACTGATGAGAAAATTACGATTATTAGGGTATGCCTGTCGAGCAAGAAAATCAATAACTGTTGCATCTCTAGGATTCTTGAAAATAACTAAATATTGAACATTTAAATTCCTTGTTCGATGGGCGCCACCCTGATGAAATAGATTTTGAGTAATAAAGATCACAGTAACACCAACGTGTCTACTGATTTTTGTGAATAAATTATTAAAATCCTTTTCTTTATTAGCTTCCTGATACAAATCATCAATAATGATGACATCACCTTTCCTTAATCGACTTGACCAGTTTTTATCGAAGCCCTTTACTATTTTCATGTTTTTCAATTTACAGAAATTATCTTGAGTTAATCCATGTTCTTCATCTGCACCCTTATGCCAATAAATCTTGTTGAATTTTGTTTGAAATAAATTAGATGTCAGTAATTTACACACAAACATAGTTTTACCACTACCACTTGGGCCAACGATTTGATATACCGCATCATTTCTTAATTCCATTATTAATTTGTATAATTATAGGTTTTTGTTTATATTATATGATTTAATGAACTCTTCCTAAAAATTATATATATAGCTTAATATTTCTTTATTGTTTAATTATGTTATCAAATATAAATTATAAAGGAACTTTCGATGTATCAAAAATGACGTTTCCAAATGGTAAACCCCAGCAAATTGTAGATAGGAGTGGAAAATACCCTATAATATTTTTCAAATCCGGCAAATGCAGAATCATGGGATGTAAGAAACCTTTAGATGTCAATAAACTACAATATAGAATAAAGGATCTTAAAATACAGTCAATTACAGTTACCATGGATATAGGACAATCTATCAATCTATACAACATGTCAACAAAATGTCTTTGTATGTTCGAGCCGGAATTATTTCCTGCATTGAGGCTTTTAAAATACAACCCAATGTGTGTTAACGTGTTTGCTAGCGGCAAAATAGTCATATTAGGGGTGCGAAATCTAGAGTACAAAAATATTGTTTGTGACATACAAAATGAAATCACCGGATTGGTTGATATCTGATTGGCTAATGATTGATTAAAACAAATTGCTTATTCATTTTATTTCATTTTTAAAATGGAAAATATTATGTATGCTATGCCAAAGAAAAATATCGCTGAATACGGTAAATTTATCATTTTTATTTCATTTTTATATTTTATTTAGACAAATATGCTCCAATGCTAATCGAGCGTATTATTTATTACTATCCTCAAATAAAGGAGATTTTGAAGAATCAAGAACCTTCAATGCATCAACAGTTGATATATAATGAAACACGAATCGATATTTCAAATCTGATTAAACAAGCCCTTTGGGACAATGAAATAAACCGAACGGTCAAGGAGATGGAAACTGAATACCCATGCATTCTGGGGTGTAGCTGCTGTGATTTCCGATATCAGCGCTATGTCGAATGGAATCTGACAAATTCCATACGAAATTTTCAAAAAATGCAACTTTTACGACAATAAATGTATTTTATTTTGATTGTTTTGGTAGTTTTATTGTTGGTAATAAATGTTTTTGTATTTTATTTTTGTAGTTTTGTTTTAGTGTTGATGGTAATAGTTTTATTGTTTTGGTAATAATATTAATAATAGTAATAGTTTTATTTTTGTTAGTTTTGGTAATAATAGTAATAATAGTAATTTTATTTGTATAGTAATAATAATAGTAATAATATTAATAATAATAATAATAATAGTAATTTTATTTGTATAGTAATAATAATAGTAATAATAGTAATTTTATTTGTATAGTAATAATAATAATATTAATAATAATAATAATAATAATAAAAATAATAATAATAATAATAAAACACGTGATGTTAATAATACATTTTATATAGATGAATGCGTAAAATCATATACAAAATCCACGAGTTAATTCACATACAGTTTTCCAGTCACGCACTTGTCTTGCACTTATCATGCACTTATCATGCATTGTCTTTGTGATCATGCATGATTCTGATTGGTTAATCAGTATCTGTCAGGGTATAAAAGTGCGTCACCACATTATAAAGATCATAAATCAAACATGACCAAGAAAATAAGTGTCCAACCAGTTCAGATGTTCCACAATTATAAAATGTATTTTTTAAAGGAGCCTATCAATATGCAATTGGCAAATCCAGTCAAACTCAATAAAACGCAATTTCAATCTCTTGCTGGTACTCTCTCAATGTTAGATATCAAGGATATTGATAATACATTCAAAAAGATCAATTCCAATTTAAAATGCAATGAAAATGCTTTCTTCACGAGTCAATATACCAGATATTATGATGCATTTACAGAAATAGGATTCAAAGAACAGGAAAACTGGTATATAACAATAACAATCCAAGGATATAAAGCAGATCAAAACGATGTGCTTTCTCCAATCTGGAAAATTGTTACTGCTAGACTTTCACAGTTATTTTAATGTATAGTGTTTAATAAATGTATTAATGTTTCTTTGTTATTCTATAAACAAAATTATAAGTAGTTTTAAAATAGTGTTAAAATGATGTCTGAAAAAGGTAAAATATAAAATATAAATAATTAATTAATTTTGGTTTAGAATATTTAATAAACTTTTTGTTTGATAAACTTGAAGAAATAACCGGTGTAAAAATTAGAGATATGTTGACTCTAGTTGAAGCATTGAGTAAAGAATCGGATTGCGAATCTGAATGTCAGAGTGATTCTGGATGTCAGAGTGATGAAATTGTTAATGATGGAGATACTGAAATTATTAATGATTCTGAAGAAATTATTAATGTTGAAGAAGATACCGAAAAAGATGAGCCTACCGAATTTAAGAATTGTATTGATCATGTTATAGAAAATATTATGATAGAATCTTGTGGTGATGAAGAATGTACATGTAATAATCAATAAATCTTTAAAATATAGTTTTTATTAATAAAAATAACAAAGAAATATTTATTAAAATCTATGATAAACCTTGTTACATAAATATAAAACAGATACTACAGTGAATAGTTTTAATAAAAATTTGCAATTCTCGATATAAATATCAGAGCGTTTGGCTTCTGCGGCAACTTGAATAATAGCTGTCCATCCACCGTTTGATTCTACCCACGGATCAATTTTTGTTTCTATCACCTAAATAATAATAAATTAATAACAATATAAAGTAATATACCTCTATAGACCATTGGAAATAATTTTCATAGTCGGATCCAGATTTTAATATCATGTGTTTCATATACATTAATCCTACTATTATTCGCATCCATTTATTATTTTCATCGAACATGTAACTAAATATTGATTGGAATGCCTTCTTTCTCTCCAATGGTGGCAAATTGAGAATTTTTTCATAATCGAATGGGATGTCTTCAACGATTTTCTCGGTACGGTTTACCATAAATTTCATGTTTTTAATGATTTCATCTTCTTCTCTATTATTAGAGACCAGCTCATTCAACAAAGTTATAAAAAATTTAGTTTCTGGCATTTTATAAAAATATATGAAAGTGTAAGCTTATTTATACTATATTCGGCCAATCAGAATCATGTAATACTAAGAAAATATGTAAAAATATATAATGGAAATGGCAATGATGATTTGTTGGCACTGTTAACTTCTTTCAAGCTGTTGCCGCCACTGTTAACTGGGTGTTGTTGTAATTTCATTATACGATTGAACTGATCAGTTGTTTTATTAGAATAAAATTTTATACTATATTGAACTTGATTCATCATTTTTCATTAAGTTTATGATTTTCTTTCAATTCTAATATTGATTTTCTTAATTCATTTTTGATAGTACCAATGGTCTTATTTAGATATATAATATCATCATATAATTCGTTTTTAGCTCTTTTTAAAGTCTCATATGTATGTTCAAATCGGAATTCTAAATTACTCATTCTTTCAGATAATCTTTTGACTGGAGTTTTCAAATATCTAGGCCTATCTATCATATACAAAATATCCATCAATACAGCGGTATCTGGACATACACATCTTGTTGAATTTTTACCTTGAACGGTTACAACAATTGAGTTGGCCATATTAAAAACTAATAATAATAATAAAATTTCTTTAATCATTTTTAAATCTATATAAATTAATATTTATTGTTTATAGCTAAAGATGTGTGTGTGTGTCTCTAAATTAGTATAAAAGTAATTGTTATTTCATTTTTTATCATTAAAATGGTTGTACCGAGCGCAGTTCAAGCTATGAATGAAATTAAACATTACGGTAATTTATTATTAATATTATTATTATTACTTGTTTTTAGATGATTATTTTAAAGTTATTAAAGAACGTCTGGAATTCTATTATCCAGAAATACATGGAATCATGGATAAGCCTGCATCAATAATTCCAGACTTGATATTCAATCATACATCAATATGGATATTTACTGTAATAGATGAGTTCCTATGGGATATCGAACAAAACAATTTGTCAAAAGATATGGAACCCGAATACCCTTGTGGTGATGGATGTCATTGCTGCGCCGCCCGATATCGGAAGTATGTGGAATGGGCTTTGAATAAAGCTCTTAGACAATACTACTATAGTAGAATTGTCTCTTTATAATAAATTTGTTGTATTTGTCTCGGTTTTCAATATATAATAATAATAATAGTAATAATAATAAAAATAATAATAAAATAAATTTACAAAATATATACTACTTATTTTTATAAGTAGTAAATTTAAATTTAAAAATGTTTAAAAATAATATGACCTTGACCTACTTTTGAATGACCTTGACCTACTTTTGAATGACCTTGAAAATTTTTGATGAGTCATCCAATGACCTTGACCTACTTTTGAATGACCTTGACCTACTTTTGAATGACCTTGAAAATTTTTGGTGAGTCATCCAATGACCTTGAATGAGTCATGGTCTTTGTTTAAATGACCTTGAAAAAATATGATGAGTCATCCAATGACCTTGAATGAGTCATGGTCTTTGTTTAAATGACCTTGAAAAATATGATGAGTCATCCAATGACCTTGAATGAGTCATGGTCTTTGTTTCAATGACCTTGAAAAAATATGATGAGTCATCCAATGACCTTGAATGAGTCATGGTCTTTGTTTAAATGACCTTGAAAAAATATGATGAGTCATCCAATGACCTTGAATGAGTCATGGTCTTTGTTTCAATGACCTTGAAAAAATATGATGAGTCATCCAATGACCTTGAATGAGTCATGGTCTTTGTTTCAATGACCTTGAAAAAATATGATGAGTCATCCAATGACCTTGAACGAGTCATGGTCTTTGTTGAAATGACCTTGAAAAAATATGATGAGTCATCCAATGACCTTGAATGAGTCATGGTCTTTGTTTAAATGACCTTGAAAAATATGATGAGTCATCCAATGACCTTGAATGAGTCATGGTCTTTGTCTTTTGGACTTAGAAAAATTTTCTCTCAGCCGGGGGGGGAGGGGGTACTGTGCTGGATGTGACATGTGCTGGATGTGACACATCCCACTACTGCCGAATTTTTATAATATGACTTTTCAGACATTTGGATTTTGTTTTTGTGTTTAGTTTAACCCAGTCCACACTTTATATATGGGTGCGTATGGACACACTCATCCGCGAATCAAATCTCCAAATTGGCACACCTACTGTTTCATAGTAGTATGTCGGCATATTCCGATGTCTGGTAAGTGAGTGTGTCAATCCTATTCGGAGCGTTTTATCGATTGACATTTAAGAAATGTCGAATTACATGCTGACTAGTATTTATGTGTCTTGTCCTCGTGATTTCTCCGATCATAGTGTTGTTCAATTGCAATTTAGAGATTTAAGACGAATACATTTTTATGTGGCTTACCGTCACTAAGCGTTTCTCTTGTTTTATTTAGTAAGTCTTTATTCATGTATAGGTTTATCGATTATATTTCCTATTACTAGGTTTGGTCTTCTAATTCACTTACAGGGTGGCCTATCCATCGAGTGGCTTGGTTCGATTTTTCCACTATTATTTCTGCTGCGACCTCAGCTGACGGGAGTGGTTTTTTCGAGTTGGCGGGTTTGGGTTATGGCAGTGGATTCGTATATCGTTCATCTATCCGGAACATTATACTGTCGGCCTATCTGCGAGTTATTTGCGTTCATTACCTGTGGTTTTTGCTCAACTTTATTATGCAATCACTCTACCTGTATGTTTATTATCGGTGAGCGGTTATTCGTTTTGTTACGTAATCCATTTAACGGATCGTGTTTTGTTGTCTAATAATTATCGTTGGATGTAAAGTGGTTACGCGGGTTAATCCTATTTCAGAAAGCTATAGTTTGGGTTTAGTTCTACTAGAGCGTGATATGAGAGTTTCACTTTATTTATACTAGTATGATTTAATATATGTTTATTTATTCGTATTAGAGTGGGTTTCAGTGTTAAACTTTTGCATTTTGAAAGGTTTAAAGCAGGGGTTCTTAACCTTTTTTACTTCATACCTCACCTAATATTTAATTTTATGTTCTCACCTCCAGCATAATTAATTTATTTTAAGAAAAGATAAGAAACATAATTAGTGGTATACCAACATTACATATATTATTTTATTTTTACCATTTTAATATATATTTATAAAAAAAATCATATTTAATTCATAGTGATATAAAAAATTATATTTTATATTAAATTTCATGTTGACAAAATTTATTTATGTGAAAAATTTATGTGAAAACAAAATCTCATACCTCCCCCAACACATTAGTATACCTCCCCAAGGGAGGTATACCTCACCGGTTAAGAAACCCTGGTTTAAAGCAATGGTTCCCGAATAACGTTTTCTCGTTTAGAAATCCTCACAAAAGTGTTGGATTTATCGACAATTTAAAGGGCATTTTTTTTAATTCATTGGATTTTTACTGCGCTTTAGAAGTTTGGTAGTAATCAGTATATATTTTTGAGTGGGCGATTATGGAGATTTTAAACATTAACTTAAATTAAGATCGACTTTCTAATTATCGTTTATGACTTTAAATACATTACTAATCGATAGAGTTTTACTTTTCAAAATTTTGTTTAAGATCATAGCAACAATTTAATGACATCGCTTTCCCCGTACCTTTCCCTAAATTGATCCTAAAACAAGCTTGTATCGATATTAATAGTTTAAGAGTGCCCACTGGACTACTCGGTGTGGGGATTTTGAGCCGTGAGTTGTAAAGATATTTAGGTCGAGTTTATAGGAAATGAGTGCCGACGAAACAGCCAAAAGACTATTTCCCATTCACCCTTTTCCCCTATACGGAATGATAATGACGTTTCAGCTCCTGCGTTCTCACTCCGGAACCTTCACGGGCACGAATTATTGGCGATTGTACACGCACTTACACAATTCGGTTGTGTGTTTGATTTTAATAACTTGTAATATGTGTCGGCTGTGGGCCGGAAAAATTTCAACAGAAAAATCTATTCGTTTAAATACATATATATTTTTGCCATATACTTTGCATCATAGTTGCCATTAATAATATTCATACATCATATATCATAACTTTCTCTCCCCACGCCGACACCCAAGCAGAGCTCCTTCGAGGTTGCAAGGATGCGACGTGGAGAGAGCTTTCGAACATTCTCTCACTCACATCAAAGTTGATTAGACGATGGATTTGATCCAAAAATTCGATTAAAATTATGTGAAAATGAATCGGTATATATACCTATTGTACGACCCTAACCTTGCGTGTTATTTTTGATTTAGTAAAACAAAATTTGACCTTGTGATTTTCTAGTATATTCTATTCTTAATTTTATTATTTTGTAATTTAATTTGACAATTTTTCCTTTGAATTTTTTAATTGAATTGTTTCCAATTCAAATTATTTGATTTTTATTCCATTTTAAAGAAATTTCGCATTTTTGGTAAATTGTCAAATTTTGGTCAAATTGTTAGGTTTTCGTGTTATTTCTATGTTTATTTCGTGCAGATCTTGTTGCACTCTGTTATCATTTTAATTTATTTTTGTGTTTTATAATTTTATATTTAATTGTTTTTCTTTCTCGTATTTTAGCAGGGTTAGTTGATGTTTTAATAGGTTCGATTTTAAATCTGCATGTTGTATTTGCGTGTGTATTACCGATTCATTTAAGCATTTTCAATGCCGTCTGTGTTCTGGACCAACATATGCAAGGTAGCAATACTTACAATCCACAAGTTTGTCAGTCAAGCAACCAAATTTGAAAAACTGTCATAAGTTGGAATAAAAATTTCTAAACAATTGTATCTAAAATGTCTAAAAATTTTGTCTAAAAAATTTTTGTATGTCTGACTGTCTGAAATTATGAAAATGACTGCTGTATATACATGGTTTTCATACCTGGGTGCGACCAATCAGAGAATTTTGAGACTTTTTCGGCTATTTTTCGAGGGGTTTTATTTTACTTTAAATATTTTATTTTTCTCCTTAATTTTCTTTATTTTTTGATACTATTTATTTCAATATTTCGTAAATTTTTTATTTTTTATTATTTTTGTTTGTTTCTCTTTTTACCCTTTGATATTTAAATTTTTGGTCGCCGCTTCCTCCTTTGTATTTTCTAAACCTTTTTTTGCAAGGTTTTTGCGGTTTTATGTTTCTTTCTGCATCTGTAGGCTTTTCAATGATTTTAATTAATATTTGTTTTATTTAATTTTGTTGTTTTTATTTTGTTTTCATTTTTGATTTCTGCTCTCGGTGTGTGCCATATTGACAATTTCCAAACGACATTAATTATTTTGTTTTAATTTACACAATTTTCTCCTTTTTGTTTAAATTTTTTGTTTAGACCGTGGACTCAAAATTGTTACAAATCAAACAATAAAATAAATTCATAGCCGCAAACAAATAACTACATGAATTAAAAATTTAGAAATTTAAATAAATTTTTATCCATTATAACTTTTGAGTTTGTTTCAAACTGTTTAAAATTTGTCCTCAGCAATGATAATAGTTAATTAATTATTAATAAATCCGTGATTATCGATTTTGATGAGGACAGTTCCCCATAAAAGTAACTAAAAAGTTAGTCAAATATTGTCAAGTGATAAAGATTTTAAGTGTATAATTTAAAAAGTTAGTTAGGTGAATCAGATTATTTTACATAAAATAGCTTTATGCGTTCTCCGGTGAGCAACCTGACCGCGTTACCCTACTGAAAAACGACTATGAACTATAAATTTATTTTTATAAATGCTCAAGACTTATATTATTAATAATAATTAAAATAATGCATCAATTTCATTGCAAAAAATTCACAACATTAACTTACAAAATCAGTTATTTTTATGACTTTACCTGATACATTGTTTTCAATCAGAATTTTACCAACGGCAACGGAACTCACCTTTGTTTTTTAAGTATCTTATGTAGATAATTTTGAACTAATAATTTATCTAATTATGCTATTGAAAGGCCTAAATTGATGTAAAATGAATATAACTGGCACGCATGCAACCATCTATGAACCGTTACGTGGATTTGATACATACAATATGAAACACTTTTGAAAACAGTTTTATTATATCTTTCATATTAAAAAGCAAATGTGTTAGCACGTCACTATTGACGCTTAATTGTTTTTATGGTTTATTTGGCCGTGGCATTGGTCAGTTGGAAACCAGATTATATATGACAATAGATGCCGATTAAGAATATCCATTAGAATTTCCTTGGATAAACGCAAATAATGAGCAGCACTTCCAAAATGATGGATTATGTATCGTTTATGAATTCTAGATTGGAAAAATTATCAAATGAAAAATATAATCTTGCAGAGAAATCCTATAATCAAAAGTTGGTTTATATTAACAGCACATTGTGTAAAGAAAAAGAAGACTTAAAGAAAATTAACTTTTGCCCTTCGGATATTCACAGATTATCAATCAAGTATAATTCGATTTTATTTTATTAAAACAATGAAAATATTACCATTAAATTCACAAATTTTCCTGGTTCAAGTTCTTATAGTTTGCGATGGGAGAAAAACATAATTTTCTAATTTCAATTGTTAGTTAACTAAAAAATATTTAACAATCCATTAAGTAGAAAAGGGAGTATAGTACGTAAATAATAGTTCTCATTTGTGGTTATATAATTAAGCAATTTTGAATAGAATTGAAAATTTAGTTATATATTTTGTTAAGATATCTTGGATACAAATCTTCTAGAGGTCGATTCACAGATAGGGAAAAAACCAAACTTACGTTGAAACATATAGAAAATGACAATATAAAGTATAATATTCAATCTCATGATGTATTGACAAAACCATTAACCGAGATACCCCATAAAGGTAATTTAAAGCTTCAAAAATCTCTTACGTTTTTTAGCAAGCCATATATCAATTCAATACCTGACATTCCTATCAGAAGCAGTACAATATTAAAAGACAACAAACAAAATGACTTCACAGATTCATATCTTCCGCAAATTTGTAGAAAAACGTCGATTAATTTACGTGTCAAAAAATTCGTCATTTCTATTAATGAGATAACTGATGATAATATTCTTCAAGATTGTACAACAACTCAGGAATATTGGAAGTCTATATCATTGACTAAAGCAGATTTTCAAAGGAGGAAAAAAATGTTTTATGATAGCAGAAAGTCAAGTTTGGTCACAAATCCAGATTAAACTATTTCAGTCAGTTGCAACCTTTTATAAAAAAATAAACTTGAATAATTCTTTTTAGCATTACAATATTGTTAATGGATATGATCAACATTATGCAAATTCTAAAATAAAAAAGTACCTAAATGAAAATGTAACATAAAGAAAATATAATGATACATAATTAGAATTCTGAGATGAATAATATTTCTGAAAATAAAATTTTCATAAAACAAATGTCATCAAAAAAACATTAAAGTGTTTCCTTGACATTAATATACCCCAGTTAATTGTATTATCTATAAAATAGATAGCAAACTCAAACTAGGAAAACTAAAATATTAAAAAATTTTAAAACTGTGTAAATATAAGTATTTGTAGCTATTTAAACAATTTTTTTTGACAAAGATTTTGAACATTTTATTTTTAAATTTAATTTGATATTTGAAATTATATCTAAATATTTATAAGAAATTTATAAAAAAATTTTAAATCGCACTTACTATGATTACAAAAAAAATGTTTACATGTTTAATCCAAATAATGAAATTTCATAGTCGAAAACCATAGCAATTGCTTTGACAGAAGTAACAATTTTTCAATTAACCAGAATAAAACGGTACTAATACATAAAGTTCAGCAAGAAATTTACATCAAAATAGCAAGAAAAGTTGACCGAAAATGGACAGTTTATAAACAATTAGGAAATTAATGAATTAAAATAAAATATTTTTGATTGAAGAAATTCAAATTGTTTGGCCAGAACACAAACGGCCTTGAGAATTGTTTAAATGAATCGGTAATACACACACAAATACAACATGCAGATTTAAAATCGGACCTATAAAACATCAACTAACCCTGCTAAAATATGAGAGAGAAAAACAATTAAATATAAAATTATAAAAAACAAAATTTAAATTAAAATAATAACAAAGAACAACAAGATCCGCACGAAATAAACATAAAAATAACATGAGAACACGAAAATTTGACCGAAATTTGAAAATTTACAAAAAAATGGAAAATCCATAAAAATAGAACAAAAATTAAATAATTTGAATTGGAAACAATTCAATTTAAAAGTTAAAAAGAAAATTGTTAAATTAAATTATAAAAATAATAAAATTAAGATTAGAATATACTAGAAAATCACAAGGTCAAATTTTGTTTTACTAAATCAAATTTAACATGCAAGGTTAGGGTCGTACAATAGGTATATATACCGATTCATTTTCACATAATTTTTAATCGGTTTTAACCAAAAATCAGTTTTTCTGAAAAACTTGACTCAGTCTAAGTGTTAATATCTTCAATGTGAGTGAAGAAGTGTTTAGAAACCTCTTCCACGTCGCACCCGGACAACCTCTTGAGGGCTCTGCTGGAGGTGTCGGCGTTGGGGAAGGTTCGAATGTTATGTCAATTATGATATTATGCCAAATATGATGTTATGCCGATTATGATACTATGCCAATTATAATGTTATATCAATTATATTTAAAAGAGATGTTAACCAAATTTTACTTTGTGTCGAAATTTTTCCGGTCCACAGCCGAAACAACATTACAAGCAATTAAAATCTTACATATTATCGAATTGTGTAAGTCCGTGTATAATCGCCAATAATTCGTGTCCGTGAAGGCTCGGGCGTGAGAACGCAGGAGCTGAAACGTCAATATCATTCAGTATAGGGAAAAGGGTGAAGGGGAAATAGTCTTTTGGCTGTTTCATCGTCACTCATTTCCCATAAACTTGACCTAAAATTATTTACAACAAACGCTAAAAATCAAAAACATCGAGTACGTCAGTGGGCACTCATTAATTTATAATATAAACACAAAGCGCCTAGGATCAAGTAAAAGGGAAGGTGACGGGGAGTCAAAAAATAAAATCGTTGCTAGAGCTTTCTAATATCGTACCCTAAGGAATTCATTTGAAATATAAAAATTAACACAAATAATTTAAAGTGTAAATAATAGTTAAATTGTTAAGTCGAATGCCTAATCGTAACATAAATTTATTAAATGAAAACAAAAACTTAAATCGCACGTGAGGACCCAAAAGTAAAATCATAATGTTAAATCCTTCGACGCGGTAGAATAAAGAAATATTTATTGAGATCAAGCTTAAAACTATTACCTGAATATATAATGATTCTAGACGAAGTTAAATTTTGTATTAAAATTAAAATTCCACGATTTTAAATAAACCTGAGACCATTAAAGCTTTCTAACGAAACCCAGAATTTAACCGTGGTCGAATTATGGATCTTCCCCGCAAATAAATCATGAACGTAGTGATCACCGTGACACGTACTAGAGAAAATTTATAACATTCCGAGATTTCGGAGTGATACCCATAATAATATGAAAAGAAATATACCACAAGATGCATGGGCGGAACTCAGTACATATATAGGATAAAAATCAAATACCTATCCCATCAACGAGATCACGGATGAACTATTAACCGCCAAATATAATTAGGTCGCTTACCGCAGAACCATAACAATAGGCATGGAAAATAAACGCGTATAAGATTTTATTAACTCTTTATCAAAACTCAAATACCACACACAGTGAATAGCATAATGAAGTTGAATAACATGCATAGGGATGAGTAACACTGAAACCCCACGAATGCCTAAGAACGACTTCTGCCGAATGAATGCTTCAACCCATTGAAATTCTTAAAGCGAGTATTTAGAGAAATTCCACGATAGGTGCGACAAGTAATTGCAGGTATGGTGAGTACCGATCAGTATAGATCTGGAATCGAACATATTCATTATTAAAACCTCTATTAAAATTTATTCACTTACGCGTTTCCAATAAAATCGAGCGTAATAATAGCCATGAGAGAAATCAAAATACAATCTGATACGAATGATAGAATCCGGATAGTTGATTTAAGTACATAAATAAATTCACTACAAATAACCGAATTAAAATACCACGACGAGATGAACGGATTTTGCTTGACCTTTAAATTTCACTAAGAGATGGTAACAGAAATTAATAAAATTATATATACGAACTGTTATTTGGAATTGATAGCTTAATTATGGAGTAGGTATTTTCTAAATTTCTATTGATTTAATCGAACGTTTTTTGAAGTTAACAACAATAATTTACATGAGATAACTATAAATGAATTAAATAAATTATCTATCAAGGATTATTATTTTTGGGCCAGGACACAAATAGCCTTGAAAATTGTTTAAATGTATCAGTAATACAACACGAAAACCTAGCACCAAGATAACTTAAAATATAATATACAATACAAATTAAACATTTTAAAATCTGAGAGAATATAAATAAATATAAAATCAAAAACATAAAAGTAAAATAAAATAAATACAAAATGCATCAAGAACCGCACGAAATTTACATAAAAAATAACATAATAACAAGAAAATTCGACCGTAAAATGACCATTTATATAAAAGTAAAAATTAATGAATTAAATGAGTAAAAATAAAATATTTTTAGCTGAATAAATTTAATTAAAAATGTTAAAAATAAATTACCAATTTAAATTAAGAAATAAATAAAAATTTAATTTAGATAACACAAATAATTTCAAGGTCGAATTTTGTTTAATCGCAATAAAAACACGCAAGGTTAAGGCCAAATTATAGGTATATATACTGATATGATTTGACAAATCTTAATCTTAATTTTCAGTATTGATTTTCCGTCGTACTTTGACACTTGATTTCAACAGTTTTACTTTGGATTAATATATTTACCTGTGAATAATAGATTCATTGATCGATGTTTTATGGATTATTACGAAAATATATTTATGAATTTTAATTTGATGGATGTATCTGGTAAATTAATTTTGGTTTTAATAAATTATTATAATGCATAAATTAATTTTTCAAATTGTCGAAATTTTTCCGGCCCACAGCCAAAGACACATCACAAGTTATTCAAATCAAACATATTGTTCGAACCATGTAAGTGTGTGGAATATCGCCAATGATTCGTGCCCGTGAAGGCTCCGGCGTGCGGAACGCAAGAGTTGGAACGTCAAAATTATCCGTAGATAGGGAAACTTGGAGGGTAAATGAGTAGTCCTTTGGCTGCTCCTTCATCATCCGTTTCCTGTAAAATTAACATAAATTTTTAACAACAATCGGCTCAAAATATCTAACACCGAGTAGTCCAGTGGGCACTCATTAATTATGAAATGAACATACATAGATCTTAAGGACAAAGAAATGGAATGGGTAGTGGGGAAAATTGCGAAATCGTTGCAACAGTTAAAATGAATAGCCATCGGAAAAAGATTAATCCGAACGACCAAAATCATGAAAAATAATGTTTTTAAATAAGAATTAAATAAATTATGTCAATTGAAACGGAAAATATGGGCGGATCGCTGCTCAAATTTTCCGAAGTAATTAAAATACTTATTGAAAATAGTAAAGTAAAAGTGGAACGCGTAAAATAAGGGCGGAACGCTGCTCAAATTTTCCGAAATGATTAAAATACTTATAGAAAATAGTAAAACAAAAGCGAATTGTCGTTCGATTGTTAGTATAATATTCTTATAAACCGTAAAATAAGGGCGGAACGCTGCTAAAATTTTTCGAATCAACAAAAGTACTTTACTGAAAACCGGGGAAATACAGATGGATTACGGCTAAATTTTTATATAAGAAAAATATTTCTTAAAGCTGAGGAATAAGGACGAATTCCTACACAAAATTTTGTTAATAATAATAATAATAATAATAATAATAATAATAATAATAATGATAATAATAATGAGGATAATAATAATAATAATAATGATCATGGTACCTATAATAGTAATGATAAAAATTATGATGTTAATAGTAGTAATATAATAACTGTAATGGTAATTATATAGTATAAAAATAATAATACAGGTAATAGTAGTAACAATTAATAAAGGTAATACATATAATAGCAACAATGATAATGCTAGTAATAATAATAGGGAACATTGTAGTTATAATAGGGATAAGAGTAAGAGAGCTAGTGTGTGAATATTTAACATAACAAAGGGTGTACAGGCCAAAGAATAATCATCAACACGGACGACGATAAGAAGGACTATGGGAATGGACATAACAATGAATGATATGAGAGTATAGGTTAACCTTTGAAAGTAATAGGAGAATAATGGGACATAAAAGTTGAAATCGAGCACAGGCCTTCTATCGGCAGCTCGTTGAACCCATGGATCGTTCGGTCAATTATAGCATTAGCAATAGCGCTCACTTTTTGCGGACGATCTACCCACTCGAACACAGTTCCAACGTTGTTTAGCAACGGGTGCCGAGTGGTAAGCAAAGAATATTTGTATGGGGTTGTCTGGGTAACAACCATATAGTTTCAAAATATCAACACCCAGAAACCCACCAATAGTAAAATCATCATAAATAAACATTAAGGTTTGTAAAATACAAATGATTGCATAAACGTATTTCCAATATTAAGATTTTACAAAATAACAAAATGGATTAGAAATCTATCGTATTTGGTAATGATGCATCTTATTCACCTCTAACAAGATTCGAATTTTTATACTTTGATTTTGTAAAATGCACCATTCTCTAAGAATACATCCAATTTTCGTTAAATTTAGCCTTTTTCAAACTTGCGTAATTTTCTCCTAGTGATTTCAGGTCAACATAACAGTAGTCGTTTAATAAGGTCTATCGTAATATTATCAACGTTCATTTAGTTCAAATTCTTCTTCCTCCTAACTGGTCATTTTTTATTTTTCTTTTATGTTTCTCGATTTTAATTCTTCGTCATGGCCATTCTCAGTCTTACGACGGTCAGGCGATAAGGTTTCCGCGGGAAAACTTTGGGCTGTTCTAACAACCGTTTTCACAGGTTCTTCACCTCCTGGACACTACAGTCCGTGGTTTAGCACCACTCGTAGTCGGTCAGCGAAAATTTTATTTTACTAATTATAGAAATTTTGAATTTATAGTTTAAATGTGATACCCCTCCGTCGAGATGAAGTTCGATCATAGATTTGCCTCGGTAGGATAAAGTTTATTTTGCATAAAATAAAATAAAAACAATAAAGTAAAGAAAATTAAAACTGAAGGTTTGTCAAAATTAATATTTTAAATAGACATAGACATAAAATAAATCGATACATAGTAATAATAAATGACAATAAAAATTACTTTTCACAAAATCGCTGATATTTTCCAACGAATATAATAAATGTTATGGTCCTAATATAATTTTTGAAAAGGTACAAGAGATCTTTTTAACAAACTAGATTTCTCACAAACGTAAAAACAATTATAATAATAAAGAAGAATGAAGAGTTGTGAAGAGTGAGTTTTGCTTGTTAAGCACTACCTTATATATCACGATTGTTCGTGTGTGTATTTTGATGCGGTAAAACAAGGAATTTTAATTTTAAAATTTTTTAAAATTTATTTTTCTAATTTTCCGTTTTTATTATGTTGGGCAAAAACTGATTCAGCCCATATTAGTTTGACCAGCACGATAACGCTGTGTGTTTTTGAGCGGAGAACTTAAAAATTTAACAAAAATAGAAAATATAAAGAAAAATAAAATAAATTAAAATTAAATAAAAATTTTGGTACATAAAAATATAAAAATTTAATTTTAAATCAAAACGAATAAAAAATTTATAATTTTGGAATATTCTAGAAAATTCATTGTTTTACCGTATCAAAACACAAACACGAACCATCGAGATATATAAGGCGATGCTGGTCGAGCAAAACTCCTTCTTTATACACTCTCTTATTTAAAATATATACTCGTACTTGAAAAATTTTGCTAATTTTTATTTTCTGAAGCTACATTATTGTTGGGCATTTGCCGAATTAACAAGTAATAATTCTTGAATTTTTATGTAAATTTTCGATACCAAATGTTTTTATCATTTATTATGTTAAATTATTTTTAATTACAATTTGTTAATTATCATTTTAGTTTTTTATATACAAATTTTTATGGTCTATTTAAATTTTTTTTGGTAACAAGAAAAGAAATCATATTATTCATGATCGAACCCCATCTCGATGGAGTGGTATCATTTTAAAATCACTTACCAATATGCAAGTTAATACAATTAAACTTATTTTTTTTGACCGACTACGAGTGGTGATAAACCACGGACTGTAGTGCGCAGGAGGAAGAGTAGCTGTGAGGACGGTTGTCAGAACAGCCCAGAGTTTTCCCCCGGTAACCTTATAGCCTGACCGTCATGATGACTAATAGTGGCCATGAGATAGGTTTAAAATCAATTAACACAAAAGAAAAATAAACCTGACTAATAGGAAAAAGAAATTCAGAAACCAGAAGACCGAGAGAATACCACTAAAACACCAGCTCGAAATCACTAGGAAAATAACAAAAATCCAAAAGCTAAATTGAATAAATAGTGAATGTGTAGACTACAAGACGTGAGTATACAGAGTTTAATCAAAAATCTGAAATCCATTTCGGCCTCGCAGAGAATCTCCATGTAACAGACCAACTCAATTTACATTTACTTCTTCTAGCGTTATAATTGTTCAAGTAACAATACATCTTCACTTTAATACCAATAAAGTTATATATTAGATCGTAAAGAAATGCTTCCGATTCAACCCCTCCTAACTCCAAATTGAGCAGCTATAGTCCCACATTGTCAATATAAACCATTATAACTTATTATTAACGATATTCTTAATATTTTTACAATCGTATTATTATCATGACTATTATTAATACTATTATTAGTGTTATTATTATTATTATTATTATTATTATTATTATTATTATTATTATTATTATTATTATTATTATTATTATTACTATTATTATTATTATTATTATTATTATTATTATTATTATTATTATTATTAATATTATTATTATTATTATTATTATTATTATTATTATTATTATTATTATTATTATTATCATTATTATTATTATCCTTAACTTAAAAATTTTATTGTTATTATTATTGATCTAATACCATTGATCTCATCCATTATTGATCTAATCCATTCCCAAATGCATTCTTCCAACTGGTGGGTTTCTGGGTTTTGATATTTTGAAACTATATGGTTGTTACCCAGACAACCCCATACAAATATTCTTTCGCTTACCACTCGGCACCCGTTGCTAAGCAACGTTGGAACTGTGTTCGAGTGGGTAGATCGTCCGCAAAAAGTGAGCGTTATTGCTAATGCTATAATTGACCGAACGATCTCTGGGTCCAACGAGCTGTCGATAGAAGACCTGTGCTCGCTTTTGATTCTTAGGTCCCATTATTCTCCTATCTCTTTCAAATGTTAACCTATACTCTCATATCATCTATCTTTATGTCCATTCGCTTGGTCCTTCTTATTATTGTCCATGTTGATGATTTTTTTATGGTCTGTAAACCCTTGGTTATGTTAAGTAAACACAGTACATCTCTTACCCTTATCCCTATTATAACTACAATGTTCCCTATTATCATTACTAGCATCATCATTGTTACTATTATATATATTACCTTTCTTAATTGTTACTACTATTACCTTTATTATTATTTTTATTACTATAACTACCATTATATTTATTGTTATTACTACTATGATTATTACTACTATTATTATTATCATAATTATTATCATAATTACTACAAATACCATGATTATTATTATTATTATTATTATTATTATTATTATTATTATTATTATTATTATTATTATTATTATTATTATTATTATTATTATTATTATTATTATTATTATTATTATTATTATAATCACCAATACCCTTATCATTATCGTTATTATTATTAAGATTTTGTAGGGATCCGTCCTTATTCTTCAGCGTTAAAATTTTTTATTGGTATACAACATTAGCTGTAATCCATCTGTATTTTTCGGTTTTTGATAAAGTATTTTTGTAAATTTGAAAATTTTAGCAGCGTTCCGCCCTTATTTTACGGTTCATCCCTATTCTACCGTTTTCGACAAAATATTTTCATTGACTCGGAAAATTTGAGCAGCGTTCCGCCCTTATTTTACACGTTCCATTTTTACGTTACTATTTTTGTTAAGTATTTGAATTAATTCGGAAAATTTGAGCAGCGTCCCGCCCATATTTTCTGCCTCAACTCAAATTAATTTATTTAATTCTTATTTAAAAACATTATTTTTCATGATTTTGGTCGTTCGGATTAATCTTTTTCCGATGGCTATTCATTTTAACTGTTGCAACGATTTCGCAATTTTCCCCGCTACCCATTCCCTCTTTTTGTCCTTAAGATCTATGTATGTTCATATTATATTTAATGAGTGCCCACTGGACTACTCGGTGTTAGATATTTTGAGCCGATTGTTGTAAAAAAATTATGTCAATTTTACAGGAAACGGATGATGAAGGAGCAGCCAATAAACTACTCATTTACCCTCCAATTTCCCCTATGTACGGATAATATTGACGTTCCAGCTCCAGCGTTCCGCACGCCGGAGCCTTCACGGGCACGAACTATTGGAGATTTTACACGCACTTACACAGTTCGATAGTGTGTTTTATTTTTCTATCTTGCGTTATGTTTTGGCTGTGGGCCACCAAAAATAAAATAATAGAAAAAATAAATTACCACATGAATTAGGCAAAAGACTCGATGCATAAACTGTATATTTGGCATTCATATAAACAAATTTTAAATCGGGCATCGATGTACATAAACCAAAATAACAAAACTGTAGATTAACAATCTGAAAATATTGCTGCAAAACATAACTGTAGATTAATAACCTGAAAATATTGCTAAAAAACATAACTGTAGATTAATAACCTGAAAATATTGCTACGAAACATAACTGTAGATTAATAACCTGAAAATTTTGCTACAAAACATAACTGAAAATATCGATAACTGTAGATTAATGATCTGAAAATATCTAAAAAAAAAATCACACAACAAAGTAAGATTTATAAAAAATGTGCATCTTAAATTTGGTTGAAATTAATACTACAAAGTAGTAGTTGAAAATTTGGGAAAACACATCAGTATTTATACCTATAATTTGGCCTTAACCTTGCGTGTTAGTTTTATTGCGATTAAACAAAATTCGACTTTGAAATTATTTGTGTTATCTAAATTAAATTTTTATTTATTTCTTAATTTAAATTAGTAATTTATTTTTAACATTTTTTAAATAAATTTATTCAACCAAAATATATTTTATTTTTATTCATTTAATTCAATAATTTTTACTTTTATATAAATGGTCATTTTACGGTCGAATTTTCTTGTTATTATGTTATTTTTTATGTAAATTTCGTGCGGTTCTTGATGCATTTTGTATTTATTTTATTTTACTTTTATGTTTTTGATTTTATATTTATTTATATTCTCTCAGATTTTAAAGTGTTTAGTTGGTGTTGTATATTGTATTTTAAGTTATCTTGGTGCTGGGTTTTCGTGCTGTATTACTGATGCATTTAAACAATTCTCAAGGCTATTTGTGTTCTGGCCCAACACAACTCAGAAAATAACAGCTGCCGACCTGATCCAACCTTGCGTTTTTTCTCATTTCCTTGGTCTACCATTTGACACAAATAATCATAATGTGCACGCCATTTACGAACCATACGTAGATCCAACATCTTCTCTTTACAAAAGGCTACAAGATTTACGCTCCTGGAGTCTTACACAATTCCTTTTTTGTACTCAACGGAATAGCTCTTTCGCTTTGTACTCATCTTAACTTGGGTTAAAAATTATTCACTTTATAAAAAATAAAATTACGTATAAAAAAATAATCCGACTACAAGAATAAAATACACAAACGTTGTATCTACACTGCCGCTCAGTTTAGACTGCCGAACAATTATTTATAAAAAGTTGAACATACTTAATAAATCAATAGCATTTTTAATGAATTCTTTTTTACACATTATTTTAACTAGGGCTTATTTTCGGGGAGGGCTTATATTATAAAAAGTTTCAAAAATCTCCATAGGGCTTATTTTCGGGGGATGTCTTATTTTCGGGGAAACACGGTATTATTATTGGCATTAGTATTATTTTTATTAATGTGGGGTTTATGGTTTCGATAACCTTGACCCCAGATGTAAATATTTGCTTGGCTCTCAATGGTTACCCATCGCTACGCAACGTTGGTGATGCAACCATTGGTTTTTGAGATCGCCAAAGGTGAGCGCCCTCTCGGAACTACTCTGACCCGATCCCAAACTGGGTTCAACGCACTAACGTTAGAAGGTCTGCGTGCGATTTTCTTTTCCGGTCCGTTAATGTTGAATCTGATGTCGTCTAACTTATCTTTGGGCAGATTTGCGATTTCAATGAAATTAATTTAACAACACAGGACATACAGATAGTGGAAGTCGACTCGAAGTTTTTATTAAATAACAGACGGATCACTATTGTTTTACTCCTTATTCAATTGTGCAGCACGACGTTTTTCCCGCTCAGATTTCCCCGGTCGGTGCCGAGTTGGTTTTGTGGCCGGTTTTGTGACCGTCATTGCCTCTCGATAGGCCAATTGCGACGGGGCGAAAACTAACGGGTAGGTTACCGCCGCACCCTCTTGGCATGCCGATAACGCTACCTCCAGACCTCTAATTTCAGCCTTCTGATTCTGGTTGAGCTGTTTTTCTTCAGCCCAACCCTTTTGCGCCGCCGTCATCTTTTGGTATATGCGTTTTGCTCTATTTGGCTCCACCTATGTTGCCTTAGTCTGTTTTATCTCCTTAGTTAGCTGTAGGATTTGCTGGTGGAGTATGGAGTTGGATTTCTGCAGTCGTTCCAATTCTCGTTGTAAAATTTGATGAGAGTCCATGTCTATAATAGTAACACATTATAAATTCCAATATAGTGGTATGCATAATAAAGTTTTATTATGGTTATATGGATATAGGGCCCTTTCATGAATGATAATCTTAAGTTTCTACATAAAATTGCTGATTAAACTGTACGCGGCCTGCTAAGTTTATACCATTTTAGTGATTTTGCTTAAAATTTTCTTAACGTTTTGAATCGCAAATTAAACGAGGAACTCAACAAGATTATATTTCTATCACAACTTAGATTAGACATGCTTGGCCGATACTAGACCTCTAAAGTTGCCCTGGATACTCCCGAGCGTATGGATGCTCCCGATGTTTACTCGATTCCGAATCCCTGTTCAGCATCCCTCTTGGCAATATCTTCTTTGGGACCACTACATTGATAGCAGTGGTCGTGACATCCAGTCGAGGATCGTCCAAATTGAATGATGTATTGTACAGAGGGACGTACCCGTCCGTACTCGGGATCCGACCAGCTGCTATATCACGATTCACTTCCTCTAAGTACCTCCGGGCTTTATCTACTTGCCGATCTGTCTGCCGCGGATGCTCTTCCAATCGAGCGAGCAGATATTTGACTTGGCCCCGAATTTCCAGTGGCGGATTGCGGCCGGGCTCCCGTTTAATCGCAACGAATGAGAGGTCGGTGTCGTCGCTGTCCATTTGACTTCCCGTCCGGGATTCCTTGACCGGCGAGATAGTGAATCCCGCGTCCCACATCGCTTACTGACACCAAGCTGCTGAGTGTGCCGGAAAGCGTAATGTGACTCGGTACTGTCGATCCAGGAGTTATCTAAATAAATTAGGGTATGGATTATTCTTGGGTTTATCTAATAAAATCTCTACAGGTTGCGGATCGGGTAGTTAATATCTATTTTAATCGGTTTGTCCAGAACACGTCAGACTTATCGTCCTAATATTGCGTGATAGTCTCGTTTGTATATTTTTATCGTTGCTGGACCTTTTACTAATCTCGTAAGCCTATAGCGATCTTCAATTCCCATATACCACAAGTTATGCCGTCTTATTAGGGTATTCGTTATGTAGCATATCATATTATAATAAAACATCCAAATTTGAAATGATTTACAAATTCGTGACTGCCACCCTGACAGGGTTCGCTTCAAGTCGTCGATGCGCTTCAAAATCATATTAAGGAGAGTTGTTTGCAGAAAATTTATGCTTATATTTTAAATTATTTGTTCAAATTGGGGTCGTTAATTTCCATAAAAATTCAAGCTATGATTAATAATACTTCTAATTAGATTCATTATTCATCACAAAGCTCTTGATTATTAGTACAATATTCCCGTTTAAAAAACAGATTCGTTAACTACCAAAGATTTAAGTTATCATCAATCATATCCATAATCAAAATCAGATTGCTATCTACCATAAGAGTTGAAATCATTATTAATTGTACTTATAATCAAAATCAGATTTATTATCTGCTATACGATTTAAATTATTGTTAACCATACTTATAATTAAAATCAGATTTATTATCTACTATAGAACTTAAATTATTGTTAACCATAATCAAAATCAGATTTATTATCTACCATAAGATTTAAATTATTATTAACCATACTTATAATAAAAATCAGATTTATTATCTACCATAAGATTTAAATTATCATTAACCATATTTATAATAAAAATCGGATTTATTATCTACCATAAGATTTAAATCATGGTCAACATCAATCATATTTGAAATTAGATTTATCAATCTTTAGCATGGGATATACTTAACAAATTCAAACTACAAACGGATTGTCCGCGTTAATTAATCCATAACCAATTCAAAATTATATAACCGGTATTTTGTTATTTCGGTTCCAGTACACGTCATAAGTGCTGGTAGTCTATGGAATTGAAGTCCGCTCTTCTCTAGAGTGGTAGGTTGGGATGTAGGAGTCATTGGGGAATCATTACGGTTTATTACTCGCAAAAGTTGGTGTCATAAACAGTGTGGATTTTTCTCCAACAGATTAGAAAAACAATTAACTTGTCATAATTTATTTAATCAACATGGTGGGTATCTCAACGTTTAGGCATTATCGTCTTCAAAGTCCGTACATTGTCATCGTGCCTGATTCCTAAGGGCCAATCCTCGGATGTAATAATTAAGACTTTTCAATTTAATAAATTGTAAATTACGATCTCTCGGCCTTTCTGAAGCTCTCATGGAGGTCGATCTGCCATCGCTTCTCCGTGGAATATTCGCAGAGTAATCTTAATTTTTATTCTCCATCAGTATAGTTAAAAGTGACTTTTTACCTCGTATCGTCTCCTTATATTGAGTGAGAGAGTAACTGAGTGTTGACTTTCTCTGGCAAAGTTCTATTCACCAATAGAGATTATGTGCCTATATACTTTTACCCGGAGTGTGTGCATCGGATTATGTCATTTGATGTATGCATTGGTGGGATTGGGAATGGATTTTATCCACTAATGTTGCCTGTGTGTCTTCGTTTTTAGAGAGTAGCATACAAGATTAATGCTTTATTTTAACGATTGACCTTTCATAAGTGCCAGATCGTATTCCATGTATGCCGATTGCCTTCACCGACTTACATTGGATTTCGGGAATTTATCAGACCTCACCAGAATTCTCGCATGTATTCCTTCATTCGTTAATCAATATCCGTTATAAGTTCAATCGGCTGAGATTTATTATGGGATTCATTTCCGAAATTCATTATTATCTCAGCATCGGCCAATCTTCCACTTGCCAATAATTTACTATTTTGAAAGGTAGTTTTTCTATTTATTGGTGATTATTATTTAACTTTTAGTCTAAAGGATTTCTCTTAACGTTTACTCAAGATTAAATGGCTTGAAAGAAATGGATGATCTTATGAGGGGTTCTACTATAAATGTATTTACCGTTACTGCCTCCTACGACTCGAAATTCTTAATTGGGTTCATGACGAAAAGAGATTTAGAGTAAATGAAAAAATAAATGAAGCTAAATTTAGTTTTTTTAAAGTAAGGAAGAACCTCAGAGACCAGTAACTATAGTTCACATCCGCCGATGGATTTGGTTAAATCAGCTGCAATGCCATCAAATTCCCCCGTCTCTCCGGAACAGTTCACATGCAGACATTTTGATTTTTGGAACGTGATGTTTCTTTATTTTTATTTAAAATAGTGATTTGGAAATTTGATTTTTCTTGGTGTTTATTTAAAATAGAAAAATTGTTTGGTTCTTTTCCTGTAATTTCTTGGATTTATAATAATAGTCGACCAACGTGTTGCTTCTGGTATACTGTTCTAACAAACTCATGCATGTATTTTTCAGTTGTCATTTCTGTTATAATCGTCATCTTCGTCTCCATCCTTTGAGCATCTATGTTATCAGATTCAAATTTATTATTCAAATTTAGCGACAAGGATATTAATCAAATGATTTACAAAGATTGATTAATACTAACTTACTTGGCAAAAATCTTTATTTACAACCTAATTACAGTACTTTTACGAGGGAACACTCAATTACTACTAATTTAATATTTTATCTCTTTAATCAACATAGTTTATATTTGCTCCTGGCCATTAAGACGCTCTCTAGTTTGAATCAGTGTGACTTTCGATAAGACGCTGACCAAATTTTACATGACAATTTTGTGTTTTGGGTCAGGGTTTAAATTTTTCTCTCCTTAACTATCGGAATTTATGACACTGCGAAATTTATCGTATTAATATAGTAACTCTCTGAGTTTGGAAATTTAAATTATTTGCTTTTTATCTTTTATTTTGACGAGTTATCGACATATCAACGATTTCTCCTCACAAATTTTCCCGTTACCTTCCTTTAGTTAATCCTAGGATAAAATTGTGTCAATATTAAGAGTTTATGAGTGCCCATTGAGCTACTCGGTGTCAGGATTTTGAGCCGTTTGTTACACAAATTTTAGGTCGAATTTATGGGAAATGATTGATGATGAAATCATCCAATTTCCCCAATACGAATGATGATTTTACGTTTCAGCTACTACGTTCGCACGCCATAGCCTTCACGAGCACGAATCATTGGCGGACTTACACGATTCGATGGGGGTATGTAAAGGTTAATAGCTTGTAGTGATGTTTCGGCTGTTGGCCGGAAAAACTTCGACAAGAGTT